>JAYMFT010256047.1:0-10835 GCA_038088735.1 Panulirus argus
GAGAGAGAGAGAGAGAGAGAGAGAGAGAGAGAGAGAGAGAGAGAGAGGTTTCTCCAGGGAATCCCAGCATCTAAATTACTTGGAAGAGAAAGAACTCTGGAAGACACCAACTTGTTTATCTAACTCGGAGTGAAAGTTTACGGAAAACTTAAAGACATGTTGAAAACAGGTTTCCATCAAGCACAAAACATGTGGCCCTTTTCTCTGTCTTTCTCCCCAGACGTACTTACAAGGGAATTCTCTTCCGTTATATGCGGACGGACCATAGCCTGAAATCATTGTGTGACCCTGGGATGGTGACAGTTCCAACGAAAGCTAAAATGCTAGTATTCTCTCTCTCTCTCTCTCTCTATCTATCTATCTATCTCTCTCTCCCCCCCAAATTCTACTGAATGCAGTGTCGGATTTAGTTCGTGAGCTAATAGAAGTACAATTTTCGTTCTGATCTTTCAGATTATTTTCTGTTTCTTTTTCTCACTAATATTCCTATCGTTTCCCTCCAGTTCATCAAATCTTTCAGAGGAAATCATTTCGATATAAAGTTCCGATTTCCTAAAGATCCTTTTTTCCTGTATGATTTATTCTAACTCTTATATTTCCTCAAACCTTCTCTACATAGAAGCATTTCCATGAGATAGTAAGATTCCATATCATATACAACATTTTGTCTGAATATTAATAAATGACTTTATTTTAATTTTTTGCAATCTAGTTTGAGATATTCAATGCTGGAGTAATGTAAGAGTCCAAAAATCAAGTTATGCACTCTATATAGCCTGGAATGGCGGTGCACACACACACACACACACACACACACACACACACACACACACACACACACACACCACCCACTGCATAAAGGCAAGGGGAACAGAAATGAGTATCTCTGACAAGTTGTATGGAAGAGTGGTGGCAGATACGTAATAGCAGACTGGGGAGGAAGAGTATGGCTTAAGGAGTGGTAGAGGATGTGTGGATCAGGTGTTTGCTTTGTTGACTTGGTGTGAGAAATACTTAGAAAAAACAGAGGGATCTGATTGCGACATTTATGGACCTGGGGAAAGCGTATGACTGGCTAGTTTGAGTGTGTCTGAAAGGAGAGAACATTGAAGAAGTGAAGTGCTAGATACCTGGGCGTGGACATGGCAGCGAATGGAAATACAGAAGCTGAAGTGTATCACAGGGTGGGTGAGGGGTCAATCGCCCTTGGCTCACTGAAAGAGTGTGTAGAGAAAGGATGGTCACTGCCTATGAGAGCAAGGATAAGCGTGTTTTATGGTACAGTAGTGGCGACGGTAGGGCCACGAACACTACAGGATAGAGGAAGGTGGATGCGTTGAAAACAAAGTCTTTGAGGGGAACGATTTGCTTGAGAAGAGTTGGTCGTGTAAGGAGAGACGAAGTAAGAGATATGTGTGGTAGTAAGCGGAGTGTGAATGAGAAAGCTGAACAGGGGCCTCCTGAAATGCTTTGGGCATTTGGAGAGGACGAGTGAAGATCGACTGACTGAGGGGGATGTACGTGTCGTAAGTGGAGGGAGGAGTATGGAGGAGGGGTAGGCCAACAACAAAAAAAAGGAGGTGGAAGGTTGGAATGAAAGAGGCTTTGGGCTATCGGGTCCTGAACGTTCAGGAGGGTGTGAGGCGTGCGCGAGATAAAATGGAATTAAGTTATGTGGTACAGAGCGGCTGACGTACTGTCAACAGGTTGATTTAGGGCAAATGAAGCGGTCAGGGGAAACCACAGAGAGAGAGAGAGAGAGAGAGAGAGAGAGAGAGAGAGAGCCGTAGGTCCTGTTTGTGGATAAGAGACTCCGGTGTTGGTGCAGTACAAATGACAGGTAGGGAGTGGATGTAAACAAATGAAATAGATAGATAAGTAGATAGATAAGAAAACCTGACTCACACGCTCGTAAGTATGAACTGCTTGATAATATTCCGTCTTTAGTACTATTCTGCTCTGTCAAACACAAGCTGGGTTTTCAGTAAATGAAAAGAAATGATCTGAAAGCTTGGGAAATGAGGGAAAAAATTTTTATCCGATGTGACAGAAAAATAGTTTTTCTTTTTACCAGTGTCTCTTTGATGGCAAGTAATTGACTTTATAATTTTCCATTTGCCTGATTGCCAAGGATTAATCTGTGTGAGAAGTAAGTCAGTGAAAAGAATACACAACATTTTCTATGTCATTTCAAAACCGCTTTTTAGAAAACGAACCTGGAGGAGCTTACGAGGAAGTACACTTGTTTCCTGGTCATTGCCGTGGGGAAGGTACTTTCAGGAGCCCCAGATTCGAAGCTCCTCGTTGATTTGAAAATTATACTGGCTGTCTAAGAGTTCCTTTTTCTTGCATACTACATCAGACGCTAGCGATGTTCAGCAATAGAAAAAAGTGGCGACGCAAAGCGTGCAGTCATTGGTCGAACTATCACACAGCAAGAGTTGTAAACACTGTGTCAGCCACTGACCCCAACCGGGTCTGTTTATCTTTGGTGCCGGCTGGCCCGGGTGTGGGCCGCCACCTGCCCCCCCTCCCCCCCCCAACACCCCCACCTGGCCACTGTGGACTGTGTGGTTCCGCCGCTCTATTGTCCACTGGGTAAGACATGTTTTGCTGGGTGGACGATGTGGAGGATGAGGAGCGGCCGGACGATGGGTCTCCACATCACCGGAGGAGGAGCTGCCCCAGGGGGTGGAGGGTGTGGGAACTGCTCTCAGTGTGGGGAGGACCTGCCCCAGTGGGTGGAGGGTGTGGGATCTGCTCCCAGTGTGGGAAGGACCTGCTCTCAGTGTGAGGAGGTTCAAAATTCAAACAAGGAAGGGAGCGTCAAGTGTCTTCAGCTCACTCAATTTGCAGTACCGCGAAGAGGCAAAGTTATCTATAACAGGACGACCTCAAGCGGCAGCCAAGTGTGGGTGATGTCGTCAGCGTGTTGGAGGAGCTGCCGCAGGTATAGCGGTCAGAGCAGAGGACTGCGGCCAAGGCCAACATCCCCAGCGGCGGCGTGATCCTGCCACTGGGCAGGAGAGGTGGAGGAGAGAGAGAAGGGAGGACATACACACACACACACACTGAGGATTCTGTGATCAATGTGTGTTATAGTAAAAGTACGCTAAATTGGCATAGAAGCCACGCCCCTCTTCCATAGGTAAAGTATACGATTGGTTCAAATACTGTTTTCATGCCGCTATCCACTTATTCACACTAAGTGTGTTCACAGGTTATAATTAGACCTGCTCTTCTGTATGATAATGTTAAAAGGTGGGAACATTAAAAATCTCAATGATTTTAAGGCATTAGCGCTCTAGAAAGGAGGTTAGAAATGTTTAAACATATATCACATATTGTCGAAGTCATGGACAACATCGTTTTCGAACGAAGCCTATTGATCACTTCTCTGTTTTGTAGAAAATATAAACTAAACAGAAACAAATGACACCAAACATAGGGCACAATAGGCAGTAGACTACGGTTTGTATAGGCTAGATATATCCCATATCATTATGTAACTGATAAAACTCGATATATAGACCGTACGCGCGGAGGCGAGGTAAAATGTTCAGAGGAACAGCCACACGGAGGGCGGGAATGTCAATTGTCTCAACGCATCACCAGCCAGCCGATGTCATCTCGCAACTGTCGACAGGTGTCATCGCTTTGGTGACCACCAATTATATAAGCTACATCCTCTTTGCTGGGTTCCCATTTTCCAAGTAATTTCAAGGTACGTATAAGCTAAAAACTGTATGTAAATAATATATATTATCCAGTAACTACCAACGTTTACATTTAGGGCTGACGATATGAATGTAATCTTACCTACTATCAGTGACTTGCCACGCATGACATTAAAGGCCTGTTTTTTAACAATGTTATCTCCTATAGAAATATATGGATGATGATGTTGCGAAAAACAAATACCTGAGCGCTATTAATGAATACAGAAAATCCAACATTGAGAAGAGGCTATATTTGAATATCTATTTCGGGAGTAGGCATTGTTCGGATATTTATTTTGGCAGGAGTGGTCATCAGACTTCCACCATGGCTCGGGGTTTTCTGCATTCATTAATAGCTCTCGGGAATTTGTTTCTCTCAACATCATCAACATCATCCAAGTGTTAATGCCTTAAAGATCGTTTAGATTTCTATGTTCCCAGTTTTTAACATTATCATACAGAAGAGCAGGTCAAATCATAAACTGTGAATACACTTAGTGTGATAGATGGATAGCAACACGAACATTGTTATATGAACCAATCAGCTACCTTAGCTATGGAAGAGGGGAGTGGCTTCTTCGCCAATTTAGCGTACGGCGACCATAATGCAAGAGCCGGGAAGGTGCTACAGTTGTGTCAGAGCCTCTGGGATAGTTACGGATACAGGTATGGGGTATTGGAAGGGGGGGGGGGGGTGGGGACGGGACCCTGTATGGATGAGGCATAAACAATAAGCTTGCAAACAATAAACATTCCTCATCAAGCGGGACACGCGACTCAGCAGTTTCTACTTCAGGTTTGGAACGTGAGTTCGGAACAGGCTTCACATGTATCAACAAACCCCAGCAACTTCCATCCACTTCAGGTTCGGAACGTGTTCGGAACAGGCTTCACAGGTATGACTGAACCTGCCCATATGAATGATCGATGTCGACGGAGTGACTCCTGTTCCTGGAGGTGACACAGGAGTTGCTGAAACCGACAAGTAACTTGGATCGGCTCCTGAAGATCTTACGCTTATAACTATCACAATGAGTGTCTGAAAACAGTGTTCTCACAAAGCAAAATTCCTTTCTTCTGTGAATGGTAACTTTTGATCGTTGCTTTACATGATGCGCCATTATCATTTAACTACAACGCTATTCAAAGATCAGTTTCTATAAAGTGTTATTACAGAGAAATGGAATTCAAAGAAAATCCTTGTGCCGTTGTTTCACTAGCTTGGGGCTGTCATGTCAAATGATTAATGAAACAGCTTTTCTTACTTAACCGCTGATTCTCTCTCTCTCTCTCTCTCTCTCTCTCTCTCTCTCTCTCTCTCTCCCTCTCACTGATTAACCCATGTCAGCTGCTCTGAGAGAGTAAATAAGAATTATTGTATCATTCTTCATCATCAAGAATGATATAGACGTGGTAGGTTGGGAGACTGGAGCTCAAGTTTATCCTTACTATTGTCTTTATAACAAAAAGTGAAGGGATGCATGGCGTTGGTGATGGGATGCATGACATATTCACGTCCATTCTACCTTACGACTTTCCTATGAAAATTTCCTTCGTTCTTACTAATCCTGCAAGGCATTTTTTCTACCTGTTTTCCGTCCGGCATGTGCCGGACGGAGCGGAGGGTGGGGAGACAGCCTTGACTTTGCATCCTTCTTTTTTTTCACTGCTTTTAAAGGGAGTGCATCTTTTTTTATATATTTTGCAAGCTGCGTTAAGATCAGACCACCTCGCTTGGACACTGGGTCTCTGTGGTCTTTGTATCTACGTAACTCTCTCTCTCTCTCTCTCTCTCTCTCTCTCTCTCTTCTGACCGTCTCATCATTTCACGATTATGCCATGACGACTTCCACGAATCACCATCTTAGCAACTACCCCGGCCATTATCATCACCATCTGCACACGCCCGTCACTATCGGCACAAACATCAATCGTTCGCCCGGGACCCCTCAACTATCTCTCACTCTCAATCACTCGGATTTCTTTCTCTTTTCAATTTCGACGATTTTTTTTTTTTCGACAGTGTACTGATCATTATCGTTCCTTCTCAGTCACATTAGAGCCTCCTCTCTCTCTTTCTCTCTCTCTCTCTCTCTCTCTCTCTCTAGATCGAGCCACCTCCTGCCAAGCTCCACGAACAGATGAGTTATTTCTCCTTTTCAATTTGTAGCCGTAGGCCTACAACAGACGGCTCACAGCCATATAAGCCTACTGAGTTTAGGTTTCATATTTGTGTCGTGAAAACGTCCAGTCGAGAAATGTACCAAGCTTAGAACTCTGCCTGATTTAGGTTCTCCCACCAGGAACCTTGGCCTTAAGTTCCCCCACCAGGACGTCGCACCGACCCTGTGCGTCAGAATCTTCAACTCTAAACTCAGTCTATCCTTAGAGCCTCTTGCATCAGGCTTTGCCTTACCTTCTTCCTTCAATCTCTCTCTTGAACGCCTCCTTCAGGTGTAATTTTCAAACCAAATCTTAATATTTTCTAAAAAGAAAAGAAAGAAAAAAAAACCTTTGCTTTGATCCTCGTCACATAACTCGTTGCAACGATATGTTTCGACCATTGCTTCAATACTTGCTTCGACTCCTGTTTCGCCCCTTTCTTCGACTCTAGGTTCAGTACTCGCTTTGACCCTTGCTTTGTTTCTTGCTTCATCCTTTGCCTCAAACCCAGTTTCTGGCTCTTGTTTCGCCCCTTATTATAGACCTAACTGCGAACCATTACTTCGTCCCTCGCTTCGAACCCTGCTTCAACACTTGCTTCGACGCCTTCTGCAACCCTTACCTCGGGTCTTACCTCAACCCAATTTTTGACACTCACTTAGACCTTCGCTTTAAGTCTCTCCTTAACCATTGCGTCGACCCTTTCTTCAACCCTTTCTCTGATACCTGCCTCAACCCTTTCCTCAGGCCTTACTTCGACCCTTTTTCAACCCTTGCTTTAACCCTTTCTTCAGCTCATGCTACGACCCCTGTTCTAACCATTCCTTAGAACTTAGCTACAACCCTTTCCTTTATTTTTGATTTGAGCTTTGCTTGGGTCCTTACTTCAGTTCTTTCTCCAACACTTGCTTCAACCCTTTCTTCAACCTTTTCTCCAACACTTGCTTCAACCCTTTCTTCAACCTTTTCTCCAACACTTGCTTCCACACTCACACGCTTCAGTCCTCCCGAACCAGTCACTGGCCCTCTCGCTCCCACCACAGTAAAAACATTAAATTACTGATTTTCCTCTAGTTATATTTCTTGTCTTCATGTTGTGTCTGCTTCCTTTGTTCGTTGGTGAGTGTGTGTGTGTGTGCGCAAAGAGACAGGAAGACAAACAAACAGACCGTCGGACATAGACAGGATGATCGAGAGACAAACAGATGGACAGACAGACACAGTAATGTATAGAAACAAATAAACAGAGAAGAGTGAGAGAGAGAAATGATGAGCCAAGACAGACATGCAGACACAGACAGTGAGACAGAGACACAGACACAGTCTGAGAAACAGGCACAAACAGTAAGACACAGACAGTGAGACAGAGATAAAAACACAGACAGTGAGACAGAGACGAGGACACAGACAGAGGAACAGATAAAGACAGTGAGACAGACATAAACAGACAGAGAAACGGACAGAGACGGTGAGACAAAGACACAGTAAGACAAACAGACAGATACCAAAAGGAAGACAGAGATAGACAGACGCCTGACAGATGCAGACAAGAAAGCAGATGTACAAACAGCTGAGCCAGAGTATCAAAAAAAAAAAAAACAACAACAACAGACTAATAATACACAGACCTGGAGACAGACAGACAGACAGACCAACCATACCCTAGCCAACCTGAACCTCAGCTCTCACAGACTACAGAGAGCAGCAGATCCGACAGAAGGCGAAAAATACAGACACCGTGATCACTCCGGCTGCCACTGGGAGGGGGGGGAAAGGAGGATTGTTAGTGTCCCCCCCCCTTCCCCCTCCCCCTAAGGGCCAAGCCTCTCGCTGACGAGGCACGGCGGCGGCGGCGGCGGTGGAGAAGGAGACGGGGGAGAAGGCGGAGGTGGAGGCGGCGGCCGCCGGGGCAAAGTGAAGCAGAAAATTTGAAATGTGATATCATAAGGAAAGTTTCGGGACATGATAGAGTCAAACAACGAATGGCTCGGCTCCCTCCCCCCCATGCCCACCCCCACGCCAAACATCTGGCGCAAAAATCCCCATGACTCTGGAGCGAGATAATCCTTACACCGGGCGACCCCCCAATCTAAAGTTATATACACGCGAAACAGACACAGACACAGAGAGGGAGACACACAAACACAAACACACACACACACACACACGCGCGCGAAACAGACACAGAGGAAGGAGACAGAAAGAGAGAGAGAGGACCGTGCGTTTTTGCTTGCAGGTTGGGCGGAACGGCTCGTTCAGTCAAGGGAGGACAGTTTTTGATTGTGAATTGGTGGAAAATGCCCATCTGGTCTTATACGTAGCTTTATATATATACACATACATACATACATGCATACATATATGTAGTGTTTAGCTGCGTCAATGTGTACCGACATCAGGGACCACTATCTTCAGCCTTTTGCCACAGACAACTCCATACATCACCTTGTTGTGTTCCTATCTATCCATCGCACGCCTCTCATCCTCCTTAAAGTTCGAGCCCCGATACCCTAAAGCCTCTTGTACTTCATTCTTCCATTCACTCCTCCAGAGTTTCCCCTTTTCCCTTTGCTCCTACCATTTGCGACACATACATTCTCTCTGTCTCTGTCTGTCTGTCTGTCTCTCTTCGCTCATCTTCTCTACAACTCCAAACTGCAAGCTGTTTAAGTACGCCCTGTCCAGCTCTCTCGGACTGCATTAACTTCCACATCTACCTCTCCCTCTCCCTCTCTCTCTCTCACAATATAATATCTTAATAGGATTACCCTACCGTACGCTGGGCATCATCCTCATACGTTTTAGTTCTGTGCCAACCGTTCTCTTCCCTTTCTTTGAATTCAAGACCCAAAAATTCACATCCAACATATACTGCTGTGACTCTTTACCTTCAAACACACTCGTTTCAATTTCTCTTCCGCGAAGTAGTTGAGAAACTTTTCTACTAAACCCTTGGTTAAGTCTTACATCTAAGTTCAGTCCTCGGCCATGCTATTTGATGTCTAGTCATGTAACTTCATGAAGAAGATGCGTATTGATGAGCGCTTCAGCATCTTACTAAAAGTAGGTCGTGTTGACCAATATTTCACTGCTCAGATGCGAACCTTGTAAAAGTGGATTACCTATGCTTGCCTTTACAGACACTGGCTCTCTTCTCCACACACTCCCCAAAATGCTCAGCGCCGAAACTCCCTCTTCCACCCAGTGAATCATTTCAGCCTCCACTTGTTCCATCCACTACCATATCCACTCCCAGGCAGCCAAGTCCTCCTCGATTTCAACTCGCACTCAGAGAATCCTCTCTCACTCTCACAGCCGCGCCTCATTACCTTACTTTTATTTACAGTAACTTTTGACCTTTTTTCTTTTTTTCCAACGCGCTCTCCCAGACTCTTTCATTAGCCTCTGGAGTTTCTCTCTGGAGTCTGCCACCAGAGCTGTGTCATCAGCAAGTGCCATCAGGTTCACCTCCTATGCATTCCCACTCGTATTATACTGCAGGTCTGCCCCATGCTAAAACACCCTTTATACCCGTCTTTCGCACCATTCTGTCTATAAGTAGATTATACAGTCATGGTGATGTTGCACATCCTTGATACAGACCCACTTTCACCGGAAGCCACTCACCTTCCACACATCCTACTCGCAATTCCGTTGAAAACTTTTGTTTTACTAAGTCTAGGTATTTTTCATTTATCCAGTGTGTGTGTGCAACACTTTCCACGAAATTTTTCTCTTAACCCTACCACACGCTTCTCCAGATCTGTAAATGTCCCATTCAGACCACTCGCGACGAGTATTCCTCAGATATATACCTCGAAACTATCACCAGGTATACACCCATCCGTCTCGCCTAAAACCACAGTGGTCCTTCCCAATCACCTCAGTAACATACGTATTCCTTTGTACTTCGAACATTCAGTATTGTTCCCCTGACTTTCATATGAGAGCGCTAAATATGTACTCTGATAGGCCTCAGGCACCTCATCTCGGGTCATACATACGTTGAATATTATGGATAGCCAATCAGCAACACTCACCCAGTTTGAATCGAAGTGCAAATCCCTTCCACTCTTTATGCTTTGTCATATTTCATCTTATGCAAGGTATTCACTACCTCCTCTCTTTTCACCATCCCATTCGCCATGACTCTTTCACTACACCTGTCACGTCGTCCCACACATCCGACACCATAACTATTAACACATACAACAGGCCTTCAAAATAATCACTCTGTTTCCGTTTCACGTCTTTGCCTGTCACGAATTTCTCATCCATCATCTCCAGTACCATTCCATTTGTTCACTTGTTTTCGTCGCTTTCCTTACCTTCTTTCAACACAATTTCTCATTCCCTCAGAACTTCATTGACATTCCCTTACCTCTTCTTTCATTTGCCCTTTTTTTCTTCTCTCTCTTGAACTTTCCTCTTGACCTCCTGTTGCTTTCTCTTGTACTCCTCCCAGCCACTTGCACTCCTTCCCGGCAGAAACTGTACATACACCTCATGGTTAATTATGTGCATCCTCCATCTCTAGTAAGAGATACCACCCTCAAATATCTCTTCAGCGGTGAGAGACTTTCATCTTCCAGTCACTTGAGCCAAGACTCGTCCATCTCCCGAAGCCCGAGTCTCTCAAATCAGCCAATTGTCTCACTGTATCTCCGTCTGTCAGCTTTCCATTTCGACTGCATCGCAACATGTCTCTTACGTTCGGCTATTCACCAGTTCTTATCCTATTTTCCTGCGTTCCACTCTAGTCCTCTACTGTATTTCAAACTACCAGGCTCTAATCTCTGATTGGAAAAAATTTTGATGAATTGCCATTGGGGGGATGGAGAGCTTCGTTAATATTATGTATAATGTTGATAACCAAGAGAGAGAGAGAGAGAGAGAGAGAGAGAGAGAGAGAGAGAGAGAGAGAGGGAGAGAGAGGGAGAGAGAGAGAGAGAG
>JAYMFT010256058.1:0-10834 GCA_038088735.1 Panulirus argus
CGTGCCAGTCTACACCTACCATGCAGGTATGGTTCCTCCGTGCCAGTCTACATCTACCATGCAGGTATGGTTCCTCCCTGTCCAGAACACGGAGTCCACTGGCCGCCTTATCCGGACACGGATTCCACTGACCTCCTTGTCTGGACACGGAGTCCACTGGCCTCCATATCTGGAAACGGTGTTCAGTGGCTTCCTTGTCTGGACACGTAGTCATCTGGCCTCTTTATGTGGACACGGAGTGCACTGGCCTCTTTATCTGCACACGGAGTCCTTCTTGTCGAGACACAAAGTGAACTGGCCTCCATATCGGAACACGGAGTCCATAGGCCTTCCTGTCTGGCCAGGGAGATCACTGACCTTGTCTAGACACGTAGTCCACTAGCCTCCTAATCTGGACACGGATTCCACTGGCCTCCTTGTCTGGACACGGAGTTAAATGGCCTCCTTATCTGGACACGGAGTACACTGGCTTCCTTATCTGGACACGGAGTTCACTGACCTCCTTGTCTGGACACGGATTCCACTGGCCTCCTTATCTGGATACGGAGTCCACTGGCCTCCTTATCTGGAGACGGAGTCCATGGGCCTCCTTGTCTAGACACGGAGTCGACTATCTTCCTTGTCGGGACACAGAGGGAACTGGCCTCCATGTCGGAACAAGGAGTCCACTGGCCTGCTTGTCTGGGCATGGAGTCCAAAGGCCTCCTTGTCTGAACAAGGAGTCCCATGGAAGCCTTATCTGGACACGGAGTCTACTGGCCACCTTATCTGGACACGGAGTCCACTACCTTCCCTGTCTGGACACGGATTCGACTGGCCTCCTTGACGGGACACAGAGTGAACAGACCTCCAAGTCGGAACACGGAGTCCACTGGCCTCCTCGTCTGGACACGGACTCCACTGGCCTCCTTATCTGGACACGTAGTCCACTAGTCTCCTTGCATGGACACGGAATCGACTATCCTCCTTGTCGGGACACAGAGTGAACTGGCCTCCATTTCGGAACACGGAGTCCACTGGCCTCCTTTTCTGGACAGGGAGTCCACTGGCCTCCTTATCTAGACACGGAGTCCACTGGCCTCCTTATCTGGACACAGAGTAAACAAGCCTCCTCGTCTGCACACGGAGTCGACTGGCTTCCTTGTCGGGACACAGATTGAACTGACTTCCATGTCGGAACACGGAGTCCACTGGCCTCCTTGTCAGAACACGGAGTCCACTGGCCGCCTAATCGGGACACGGATTCCACTGGCCTCCTTATCTGGACAAGGAGTCCACTTGCCTCCTTATCTGGACACGGACTCCACTGGACTCCTTGTCTGGACACGGACTCCACTGGCATCCTTATCTGGACACGGAGTCCACTGGCGTTCTTATCTGGAGACGGAGTCCAATAGCCTTCTTGTTTGGACACGGAGTCGACTGGCTTCCTTGTCGGGACACAGAGGGAACTGGCCTCCATGTCGGAACATGGAATCCACTGGCCTGCTTGTCTGGACACGGAGTCCAAAGGCCTCCTTGTCTGAACAAGGAGTCCCATAGAATCTTTATCTGGACACGGAGTCTACTGGCCACCTTATCTGGACACGGAGTCCACTACCTTCCTTGTCTGGACTCGGAGTCGTCTAGCCTCCATGTTGAAAAACGGAATCCAAGGGCCTCCTTATCTGGACACGGAGTCCACCAGCCTCCTAGTCTGGACAGGGAGTCGACTGGCCTCCTTATCGGAATAAAGAGTAAACCTGCCTCCATATCGGAACACGGAGTCCACTGGCCTCCTTTTCTGGACACGGATTCCCTGGCCTCCTTATCTGGACACGGAGTCCACTGGCCTTCTTATATGGACACGAAGTCAACTAGCTTCCTTGTCTGGACACGGAGTGGAATGACCTCCCTTTCGGGACACAGATTGAACTGGCTTCCATGTCGGATAACGGAGTCCACTAGCCTCCTTGTCTGGACACGGAGTGCACTGGCCTCCTTATCTGCACCGGAGTCCACTAACCTCCTTGTCTGGAAACGGATTCGACTGGCCTCCTTGTCGGGACACAGAGTGAACAAGGAGTCCACTGGCCTGCTTGTCTGGGCATGGAGTCCAAAGGCCTCCTTGTATGGACACGGAATCGACTGTTCTCCTTGTCGGAACACGGAGTCCACTGTCCTCATCGTCTGGACACGGAGTCCACTGGCCTCCTTATCTGGACACGGAGTCCACTAGCCTCCTTGTATGGACACGGAATCGACTGGCCTCCATGTCGGAACACGGATTCCACTGGCTTCCTTGTCTGGACACGGAGTCCACTGGCATCCTTATCTGGACATGGAGTCAACTGGCCTCCTTATCTGGACACGGAGTCCAATAGCCTCCTTCACTGGACACGGAGTCGACTGGCTTCCTTGTCGGGACACAGAGCGAACTGACCTCCATGTCGGAACATGGAGTCCACTGGCCTGCTTGTCTTCACACGGAGTCCAATGGCCTCCTTGTCTGGACACGGAGTCCCATGGAATCCTTATCTGGACACGAAGTCCACTGGCCACCTTATCTGGACACGGAGTCCACTACCTTCCTTGTCTGGACACGGAGTCCCCTGGCCTCCTTGTCTGGACAGGGAGTTAACTTGCGTCCTTATCTGGACACGGAGTCCACTGGCCTCCTTATCTTGACAAAAGTCCACTGGCCTTCATATCTAAACAAGAAGTCCACTGGCCACCTTGAGTGGACACGGAGTCCACTGGCCTCCTTATCTGAACACGGAGTCCATTGGCCTCCTTATCTGGACACGGATTCCACTGGCCTCCTTGTCTGGACACGGAGGCCACTGGCATCCTTATCTGGACATGGAGTCCATTGGCCTCCTTAACTGGACACGGAGTCCAATAGCCTCCTTGTCTGGACACGGAGTCGACTGGCTTCCTTGTCGGGACAGAGTGAACTGGCCTCCATGTCGAAAAACGCAATCCAATGGCCTCCTTGTCTGGACACGGAGTCAACTAGCCTCCTTATCTGGACACGGAGTCCACTAGCCTTCTTGTCTGGACAGGGAGTCGACTGGCCTCCTTATCAGGACACAGAGTAAACTGGCCTCCATATCGGAACACGGAGTCCACTGGCCTCATTTTCTGGACACGGAGTCCACTGGCCTCCTTATCTGGAAGCGGAATTCACTGGCCTCCTTATGTGGACACGAAGTCTACTAGCCTCCTTGTCTGGACACGGAGTCGACTGGCCTCCCTTTCGGGACACAGAGTGAACTGGCCTCCATGTCGGATCACGGAGTCCACTAGCTTCCTTGTCTGGACACGGAGTGCTCTGGCCTCCTTATATGCACAAGGAGTCCACTAACCTCTTTGTCTGGACACGGATTCCACTGGCCTCCTTGTCGGGACACAGAATGAACTGGCCTCCATGTCGGAACACGGAGTCCACTGGCCTCCTCGTCTGGACACGGGGTCCACTGGCCTCCTTATCTGGACACGTAGTTCACTAGTCTCCTTGTAAGGACACGGAATCGACTATCCTCCTAGTCGGATCACGAAATCCACTGGCCTCCTTTTCTGGACAGGGAGTCCACTGGCCTACTTATCTGGACACGGAGTCCACTGGCCTACTTATCTGGACACGGAGTCCACTAGCCTCCTTGTCTGCACAAGGACTCGACTGGCCTCCTTGTCGGGACACAGATTGAACTGACCTCTATTTCGGAACACGGAGTCCACTAGCCGCCTTATCTGGACACGGAGTCCACTGGCCTCCTTATCTGGGCACGGAGTCCAATGGCCTCCTTATCTGGACACGGAGTCCACTGGCCTCCTTGTCGAGACACAGAGCGAACTGGCCTCCAATTCGAAACACGGAGTCTACTGGCTTCCTTGTCTGGACACGGAGTTAACTGGCCTCCTTATCTGAGCACGGAGTCCACTGGCCTCCATATCTGGAAACGGAGTTCAATGGCTTCCTTGTCTGGACACGTAGTCATCTGGCTTCCTTAACTGGACACGGAGTGCACTGGCCTCTTTATCTGCACACGGAGTCCAGTAGCCTTCTTGTCCGGACACGGACTCGACTGGCCTTCTTGTCGGGACACAAAGTTAACTGGCCTCCATATCTGGACAAGGAGTACACTGGCTTCCTTATCTGGATACGGAGTTCACTGACCTCCTGTCTGGACACGGAGTCCACTGGCCTCCTTATCTGGATACGGAGTCCACTGGCCTCCTTATCTGAACACAGAGTCCACTAGCCTCCTTGTTTGCACACGGAGTCGACTGGCCTCATTCTCGGGACACAGATTGAACTGACCTCAATGTCGGAACAAGAAGTCTACTGGCCTCCCTGTCTGGACACGGAGTCCACTGGCATCCTTGTCAGAACACGGAGTCCACTGGCCGCCTTATCGGGAAACGGATTCCACTGGCCTCCTTATCTGGACACGGAGTCCACTGGCCTCCTTGTCGGGACACAGAGTGAACTGGCCTCCGTGTCGGAACACGGAGTGCACTGGCCTCCTTGTCAGGACACGGAGTTAACTGGCCTCCTTATCTGGACACGGAGTCCACTGGCCTCCATATCTGGAAACGGAGTTCAATGGCCTCCTTGTCTGGACAAAGAGTGAACTGGCCTTCATATCGGAACACGGAGTCCTTAGGCCTCCTTGTCTGGCCAGGGAGTTCACTGACCTTGTCTAGACACGTAGTCCACTAGCTTCCTAATCTGGACACGGAGTCCACTAGCCTCCTTGTCTGGACACGGAATTGACTGGCCTCCTTTGTCGGGACACAGAGCGAACTGGCATCCATGTCGACACACGGAGTCTACTGGCCTCCTTTTCTGGACACGGAGTTAAATGGCCTCCTTATCTGGACACGGAGTCCACTAGCCTTCTTGTCTGGACACGGAGTCGACTGGCCTTCTTGTCGGGACACAGGGTGAACTAGCCTCCATGTCGGAAATCGGAGTCCGCTGCCCCCCTTGTCTGGACACGGAGTCCGCTGCCCTCTATGTCTTGACACGGAGTCCAATGGCCTCCTTATCTGGACACGGAGTCCACTGTCCACCTTCTCTGGACACGGAGTCCACTGGCCTCCTTTATCTGGACACGAAGTCCACTGGCCTCCTTATCTGGAAACGGATTCCAAGGGCCTCCTTGTCTGGACATGGAGTCCACTGGCCTCCTTATCTGGAAACGGAGTCCACTACCTTCCTTGACTGGACACGGAGTCGTCTGGCCTCCTTGTCGGGACATAGAGTGAACTGGCCTCCATGTCGAAAAACGGAATCCAATGGCCCCCTTGTCTGGACACGGAGTCCACTGCCCTCCTTATCTGGACACGGAGTCCACTAGCCTATTTGTCTAGACAGGGAGTCGACTGGCCTTCTTATCGGGACAGAGTAAACTGGCCTCCATATCGGAACACGGAGTCCACTGGCCTCCTTATCTGGACACGGAATCAACTGGCCTCCTTATATGGACACGAAGTGTACTAGCCTCCTTATATGGACATGGAGTCGACTGGCCTCCCTTTCGGGACACAGAGTGCACTGGCCTC
The DNA here is from genome assembly GCA_038088735.1 of Panulirus argus. NCBI lineage: Eukaryota > Metazoa > Arthropoda > Malacostraca > Decapoda > Palinuridae > Panulirus > Panulirus argus. Next base: position 5,551 of record JAYMFT010256058.1, read on the forward strand.
CTTATCTGGACACGGAGTCCACTGGCCTCCTTATCTGGACACGGAGTCCAATAGCCTCCTTGTCTGGACACGGAGTCGACTGGCTTCCTTGTCTGGACACAGATTAAACTGGCCTCCTTGTCGGAACACGGAGTCCACGGGCCGCCTTATCGGGAAACGGATTCCACTGGCCTCATTGTCTGGACACGGAGTCAACTGGCCTCCTTGCCGGGACACAGAGCGAACTGGCCTCCATGTCGGAACACGGAGTCTACTTTCCTCCTTGTCTGGACACGAAGTTAATTGGCCTCCTTATCTGTACACGGAGTCCAATGGCCTCAACATCTGGAAACGGAATTCAGTGGCATCCTTGTCTGGACACGTAGTCATCTGGCCTCCTTATCTGGACACGGAGTGCACTGGCCTCTTTATCTGCACACGGATTCCAGTAGCCCCCTTGTCTGGACACGGAGTCGACTGGCCTTCTTGTCGGGAAAAAAAGTGAACTGGCCTCCACATCGGAACACGGAGTCCATAGACCTGCTTGTCTGGCCAGGGAGATCACTGACCTCTAGACAAGTAGTCCACTGGCCTCCTTGTCTGGACATGGAATCGACGGGCCTCCTTATCGGCACACGGAGTCCACTGGCCTCCTTATCTGGACACGAAGTCCACTAGTCTCCTTGGATGGACACGGAATCGATTATCCTCCTTGTCGGGACAGAGAGTGAACTGGCCTCCATGTCGGAACATGAAGTCCACTGGCCTCCTTTTCTGGGCAGGGAGACTGCTGGCCTCCTTATCTGGACACGGAGTCCACTGGCCTACTTATCTGGACACGGAGTCCACTAGCCTCCTTGTCTGCACACGGAGTCGACTGGCCTCCTTGTCGGGACACAGATTGAACTGACCTCCATGTCGGAACACGGAGTCCACTGGCCTCCTTGTCAGAACACGGAGTCCAATGGCCGCCTTATCGGGACACGGATTCCACTGGCCTCCTTATCTGGACACGGAGTCCACTGGCCTCCTTGTCTGGACATGGAGTCCACTGTCCTACTTGTCGGGACACAGAGCGAACTGGCCTCCATGTCGGAACACGAAGTCCACTGGCCTCCTTGTCTGGACACAGAGTTAACTGGCCTCCTTATCTGGACACGGAGTCTACTAGCCTCCTTTTCTGGACACGGAATCGACTGGCCTCCTTGTCAGGACACAGAGCGAACTGGCCTACAGGTCGGAACACGAAGTCCACTGGCCTCCTTCTCTGGACACGGAGTTAACTTCCACTGGGCACGGAGTACACCTTCTTCCTTATCTGGACACCTTGTCTGGACACGGAGCCAACTGGCCTCCTTATCTGGACACGGAGTCCATTAGCCTCCTTGTCTGGACACGGAATCGACTGGCCCCCTTGTCGGGACACAGAGCGAACTGGCCTCCATGTCGGAACACGGAATCCACAGGCCTCCTTGTCTGGACAAAGAGTCCACTGGCCTCCTTGTCTGGACACGGAGTTAACTGGCCTCCTTATCTGGACACGGAGTCCATTACCCTCCTCTCTGGACACGGAGTCGACTGGCCTCCTTGTCGGGACACAGAGTGAGCTAGCGTCCATGTCGGAAAACGGAGTCCGCTGGCCTCCTTGTCTGGACACGGAGTTCCCTGCCCTCCTTGTCTTGACACGGAGTCCACTGGCCTCCTTATCTGGACGAAAGTCCACTGGCCTCCTTCTCTGGACACGGAGTCCACTGGCCACCTTGTCTGGACACGGAGTCCACTGGCCTCCTTATTCGGACACGGAGTCCACTAGCCTTCTTCTCTGGACACAGAGTGAATTAGCCACCATTTCGGAAATCGGAGTCCGCTGGCCTCCTTGTGTGCCCTCCATATCTTGGCACGGAGTCCAGTGGCCTCCTTATCTGGACACGTAGTGTTATCGTTCACTAGTTTCCGACATGAATTTTATCCCCCAGTGGTTCTTTATTTACTACTAAATTGTGGAGAGGTTTATCCCTCACTTGTTTCTCGCACACATATTGCATTGTTTCTCACATTCATATTTTATTGATGCTTATCCCTGACTGGTTTCTAACACACTCCTATATTTTATTGACGTTTATTCCTCACTGGTTTCTCACTCAATTTCATATTGAATTTATGTTTATCCCTAAGTGTTTTCTCACAAGGTGTCATATTGTTTTCAGGTTTATCCTTCACTGGTTTCTCACACGCTCTGATATTGTATTGAGGTTTACACCTCACAGATTTTTGACACACTCATATTGCATTGAGTTTTATCGTTCACCGGTTACTGACACGCTCTCATATTGCATGAGTTATATCTTTCACTGGTTCCTGACACACTCATATTGCAATGAGTTTTTTCGTTAACTAGTTTCTCACACACTTTCATATTGAATTTAGGTTCATCCCTAACTATTTTCTCACAAGGTGTCATATTGTTTTTCACACGCTCTCATATGGTATTTACCTCACAGGAATTTGACACACTTATATTGCACTGAATTTTATCCTTCACTGGTTTCTGACACACTCATATTGCATTAAGTTTTGTCGTTCACTGGTTTCTGACACACTCATATTGCATGAGTTTCATACTTCACTGGTTTCTGACACACTCAAATTGCATTGAGAGTTATCGTTCACTGGTTTCTGACACACTCATATTGCATGATTTATCCTTCACTGGTATCTGGCACACTTATATTGCATCTAATTTTATCATTCAATGGTTCCTGACACGCTGTCATATTGCATGAGTTTTATCCTTCACTGGTTTCTGACACACTCAAGTTGCATTTTTTGTCGTTCACTGGTTTCTGACAGACTCTCATACTGCATGAGTTTTATACTTCACTGGTTGCTGACACACTCATATTGCATTGAGTGTCATCGATCACTGGTTTCTGACACACTCTCATATTGCATTTCATTGGTATCTGGCACACTTATTATATTGCATCTAATTTTATCATTCACTGGTTCCTGACACTCTCTGATATTGCATGTTTTATCCTTCACTGGTTCCTGACACATATTACAGTGTTATCTGACACTCATATTTCATGAGTTTTATCCTTCACACTCATATTGCATTAATTGTTATCGTTCACTGGTTCCTGACACATATTGAATTGAGTGTTATCATTTACTGGTTTCTGAAACTCTCATTTTGCATTTACTTTTATCTTTCACTGGTTCCCGACACACTTTCATACGGTATTGAGTTTTAACCTTTCTTGTGTAGAGGTTTATCCCTCATTTGTTTCTCGCAGAGTCTCATATTGTATTGAGGTTTATTCCTCTCTGGTTTCTCACAAACTTTCATGTTGTATTGATGCTTATACCTGACTGGTTTCTCACACAATTTCATATTGTTTTCAGGTCAATCCCTCAATAGTTTCTCACACGCTCTAACATTGTATTCAGGTTTATACCTCACAGGTATTTGACACACTCATATTGCATTGAGTTTCATCCTTCACTGGTTTCTGACACTCAAATTGCGTTAAGTCTTGTCGTTCACTGGTTTCTGACAGACTCCCATATTGCATGAAATTTATACTTCAATGGTTTCTGGCACACTTATATTGCATTGTTTTATCGTTCACTAGTTTCTGAAACACTCTCATTGCATGAGTTTTATCCTTCACTGGTTTCTGAAACACTCATTTGGTTTCTGACACACTCATATTACATTGAGTGTTATTATTTCCTGGTTTTATCCTTCAGTGGTTTCTGACACACTCATATTGCATTAAGTTTTGTCGTTCACTGGTTTCTGACACACTCTCATACTGCATGAGTTTTATACTTCACTGGTTGCTGACACATATTGCATTGAGTGTCATCGATCACTGGTTTCTGACACACATTTGTTTTATCCTTCATTGGTTTTATCATTCACTGGTTCCTGACACATATTACAGTTATCTGACACTCATATTTCATGAGTTTTATCCTTCACACTCATATTGCATTAATTATCGTTCACTGGTTCCTGACACATATTGAATTGAGTGTTTCTGAAACTCTCATTTTGCATTTACTTTTATCTTTCACTGGTTCCCGACACACTTTCATACGACACACTTTCTTGTGTAGAGGTTTATCCCTCATTTGTTTCTCGTAGAGTCTCATATTGTATTGAGGTTTATTCCTCTCTGGTTTCTCAAAAACTTTCATGTTGTATTGATATCTGACTGGTTTCTCACACAATTTCATATTGTTTTCAGGTCAATCCCTCAATAGTTTCTCAAACGCTCTAATATTGTATTCAGGTTTATACCTCACAGGTATTTGACACACTCATATTGCATTGAGTTTTATCATTTAATGGTTCCTGACACACTCACATATTGTATGAGTTTTATCCTTCACTGGTTTCTGACACATTCAAATTGCGTTGAGTCTTGTCGTTCACTTGTTTCTGGCACATATATTGCCTTGTTTTCCGTTCACTGGTTTTTGACACACTCATATTTCATGAGTTTTATCGTTCACTGGTTTCTCACACACTGCCTTGAGTCTTGTCGTTCACTGGTTTCTGGCAGTCTTATATTGCATTGTTTTATCATTCACTGGTTCCTGACACACTCTCATATTACATGAGTTTTATGCTTGACTGGTTTCTGACACACTTTTTGAGTATTATTATTTACTGGTTTCTGACACACTTATATTACATGAGTTTTAACCTTCACTGGTTTCTGACACATATTGCATTAAGTTTTGTCGTTCACTGGTTTCTGAAACAATCTCATATTACATGAGTTTTATACTTGACTGGTTTCTGACACACTCCTATTTCATCGAGTGTTATTATTTCCTGGTTACTGACACACTCATATTACATGAGTTTTATCCTTCACTGGTTTTTGACACACTCTCCTACTGCATGAGTTTCACACTTCACTGGTTTCTGACAAACTCATATTGCATTGTGTCATCGGTCACTGGTTTCTGACACACTCTCATATTGTATTTACTTTATCCTTCTTTGGTATTTGGCACACTTATATTGCATCTAATTTTATCGATCACTGGTTCCTGACACTATGATATTGCATGTTTTATCTTCACTGGTTTCTGACACTCATATTTCATGATTTATCCTTCACTGATTACTGACACATATTGCATTGATTGTTATCATTTACTAATTTCTGACACTCTCATATTGAATTGAGTATCATCGTATCCTTGTTTCTGAAACTCTCATTTTACATTTACTTTTATCTCTCACTGGTTCCCGACACACTTTCATACGGTCTTGAGTTTT
>JAYMFT010256069.1:0-10834 GCA_038088735.1 Panulirus argus
CTTGAGGCGTGCAACAGGTGTGTTTATGTTGGAATAAGCACAAACACCACCTTTGAAACGGAAACGCGAGTGGAGATAATAGTTAGATATGAAAAAGGGACTAGTGAGAACATCATTAGACAACTGTATCTGAGACAGAAGATATTAGGAGAGGTACAAGACAGATGGTGTTCAACTGAGGAGAGGTTACTAGAGAGACCACGAATGTTGATATAGTGAATAGAAAAATAGGAAGGTTTCACAGAGAAGGGAAAGTCATGGGAGGGACCGGTACTACTACTGCTAGAGCCCTCCCTCTCATTGGCAGTGAGTCAGTCTGAAACCCGGAGATTCTTAGCACCCCATGATGCCGGGGACTAGGGGCCACAGATTGGAAGGACACTGTCATCATGAGCTTATAAATGTTAGAGGGGATAGCAATTGGCAATAGTACTTATGTGAAAAAAGTAATAATAATAAGCAAGGTATGATTTCGTGTGTGGTGCTTGTAAAAAGAACAATGGTTCCGAGCACCACTTTAACGCTCCTCAGTCAGGACCGTAGTGTATGGTCAGTATTTGCCTAATGTGGTGATGGGCCCGAGTCCCTGGTAGGGTGTGGCTGCTGCCATGACTGCTGTCATCCAGGTGATGCATTATGGGACTTACACGTCTGCAGGTCGACCCCAAGGCTCACCACATTCTTGGGAGGCGGCGTCGTTGAAGGGAGCGTCGTATATTTTGTCATATATATATTTTCTTTTTTTCCCTCTGGAGGTCAATATCAAGTCTGCAATTTCCGCAGATGAAATTTAGGACAACTTCATTTTGCCTTTGTCTTGTTAGAACTCTGTATGTGGGTATTTGTGCGTCAGGGGATGGAAATGAGGCAGCTGTGTACCCTGGAACATGTTTGCAGTTGTCTTGCATAATGAATGTGATTCTCTGCCATGTACATATTTGCTTGAACTGGGAACAAAACCGTTTCCCCTGAAGGTGACGACTCCCCTAGTTTCATTGATATAGTGTCCAACTTGGCCGGCAACATCGTTTTTGGTGTGATGATAATGTTATTCTTATAAGTAGGTCAGTTTGGTCTTCTGGCTAGCTTCCTAGACTGTTTGTTTCTATTGAGAGACAGAAAAAAGAAACAAAACAAAAATCATAACAGAATTACTTCTCATTATCGTTCGAGTAACAAGAGCAATGAAGACATGAATGTCCGGTCAGTCCTCATTTCTGGTTGTTTTATTTTAAAACAATTACTTCTGTGGATTTTTTTTCCCGTTTGGACAATATAAACAAAGAAGTTATAAAACATAATCAAAAATTTCAGTCAAATTGGAAAATTCTTTGCAGAGATAATTACATTTGTGTATACAGACGTTAATATTACATAAACACTTGTACAAAAAAAGAGGGGTGACGAATGTGTTGTTCCTGTTTAACTTGACAGAAGGACACGAGCTGTGGTGATCTGTAACAACAACCGCGACACCTGACCTGGTCCACGTATATACGATCCACCAAGAACAGACCCCGTGTATCGTTGTTAATCTGTCGCATCATTTATTATTCACACGTAAATGTTTTATGACACGACAATTTAGGTAATCTGTGCTTATTCCATTATCCGTTTAGCCTTGTGTGAGTAGCAAGGAATGCCAGCCAATGTCCTCAAGCTTTGAGTGTTTTGGTAATGAAAGAAATCTTTAAAGTTCTTTTTTTTGTAGGGATGTGACAGCCTGGATAGTGTCTGGATTTGAGATGCGATCTTTGTCTTCATTATTGTATAATTCTTCGCCATCATCGTTTCTCACGGACTTGGGAAATATTCATTGGTAATGATATGATTTATTTACCATCACTCAGTAAAGATGTCTTATTTTGTGGGGAATAAAGGGTGATCTTGTCACTAAAGATATTTTAAGTTACGTCGCTTCGTTTTTGACATTTTAATCACCGAGCGTGTTCGACAACTGAGCTCATGTGATGGTACAATCCAGGAGTACAGGTAGCCCAGCATTTGACCTGACCCATCTTGCCCAAGAGTCATAACCGTCGTGCCTGAAGTTGACCACGATGATCAATCAGCCATCCGTCATCTGACCACATCCTGGCAGACAGGGGGCACGAGATATAGATTGGCACCCTCATCCATTGCTCTTCTTTCCCCTTCTAACACACACACACACACACGTGCCTGTTTTTTAAGATAGGAGTTCGGGAAATTGCTCTGACTTAAAGACTAACAAAATTGCACACATTTAGATTTTAATACCTGGGACGAGTGTGGTTTGTAAAACGACTAACGAGATCATTCAGAAAACGAATGCATGGATATGGCAAATGAAGGTCTACTTAATATAGAAGGAACTTGGGTTCAAAGAAGGGAAGTCATCTGTAGAAAATCCGTCAGACTCCTGCGACAGAGTAATTGATGGTTGGGTTGTGTGCTGCTAGGCCTACCGGAGAGCCTTTGACGCTTTGCCACACAGGAGGAGGCTGGTAAAGGCAAATAGGTTTTCAGGCAGGTATTAATGGGTGGAGAGAAAACATTCGTAGAACAGAAATTATCAGTGGAGACGGATGGGGTGAGGACACAGTGTTACAGAGGAAAATCTTTCCCAAATGGGTTGGGGTGATCTGTGATTCATGGTGATCACTTGCCAGAAGGTCCGGTCCATACTGAACGTGTTCGAGGGTGAGGGAAGGACAGGAATGACGGGCATTGCTCCAAAGTTGTTCTTTTACATGGCTGATGATGTTCAGACCAAGACACTGGGAAGTATGGAGGTTAGACACGTCGAAGGAACGCCAGACGGCGCCATGTTTACATGAATGTTTGTTGGGATCGATCCTGTGTCCTGACAGCTCATTGCCAGACCAACACGTCAGGGGGATTCATCAATCAGCCAGACGGACTAGGTAACATGTCCGGTAAACTATATCTGCAACTGCATCTCAGGTTCGATCGTCTCGCATAAAGTGACAAAAATGTGCTACGGAACGTCCAGGGGAGAGAAAAAATAGATGATACTTGAAGAGAGTTTGGGTTACAGGTAGAGGTATTAGGTCGTACGTGCAGATATCTATATCTATATATATATATATATATATATATATATATATATATATGTGTGTGTGTGTGTGTGTGTTAACTGAGACAGCACGGGCCTGGCCTGAGCCAGGTACCCATTTCATCGACCAACTCCTCGGGGTGGATGAACAGCTGGGTTGAGTGTGGACAGACTACCGCAACTAGGATTCGAACCTATGCGCTCGACCCTGGGCGGCCCGTGAATGCGTCATGGCCAGGAACGCTAACCGATACACCACGAAAGTCCATCTGAGTTACAGGTAGAGGTTAGAGATGGTACATGGAGATGTTTGAGATACAGGTAAAGGCTAATAGGAACTGTGTCAGAAAATTCTGTCGGCCAGGTGAGTGTGGCTGGTCGGCTGGCTGACCAGACCATGGGGGTGTGGCGAGCGGCGCTGCGTCGTCCTTTGGCGTGTAAGCCACGGGAGTGCTCCCTCTACCCCAGCCAGCTTTCAGACGGACACTACATCACGGCACGGCGGTCTTAGGCGTCGCCTGGGCTCTTGCGTAAATGCATAATGGAGCCTTTACTAGGGTGGAATTTGCCCGGCGAGAGAGATAGATAGTATCAATAAAAGCTGGACTCGGGCGCGCGCACGCGTGTGTGTGTGTGTGTGTGTGTGTGTGTGTGTGTGTGTGATTTGTAGATACGCAGTCATTATCAACCGCCATCACTCACAGGGTGACGGGGCTGCAGCCGCCGCCCCGCACCGCCGCCTTACCCAACACCTCTCCCCTTACCATAGACAGAGGCCAACCCTAACCTAGCCCCAGTCCCAGGGCCTAGTGGCCAGCGGCTCCATCCCTCACTCCCTCCCTCCCTGACCTGCGCCAAGTCTAGCCAACCACAACCCTACTGGTGGGTCGCTCGCCGCCCGCCACTAGCCCACCCCGTCCGGGCGCACCTCAATAAGGCCGGCTTGGTAACCCCCCAACCACCCCCTTGCCCAGGGAATGTATATATCGTTTTGCCTGCCTCTCTCTCTCTCTCTCTCTCTCTCTCTCTCTCTCTCTGTCTCTCTCTCTCTCTCTCTCGGGAGAACACAACCATATAGCAACTCGCACACCTACATACGCAATAAAGTGTAGCTGGACCCTGTGCTTTGTATACAACCCGGTATATATCACCTTGATCAATGGATTGAATTGAATTAAAAACCAGGATATCAATTTTGCGGAGACGATGGATGGATACTGCAGAGAGAGAGAGAGAGAGAGAGAGCTGTAAGTTACACAGTGAAGAATGTGGAGGGAAGGTCGGGGTCGGTCTCTCTAATGAGGAGGAGCGCGAGGAATAGAGATGAGATCGTGCGTGTGTGATGCTGTGAGTCCTTGGGAACAGCGCTGTCATTGACGGACGGTTGAAGTGCTTCGTAGGCGAGAGCAGATGGACGACGGGGCTGAAACCGATGGCAACGTACAGAAGTTGAATCAGGCAAAGAGTAGACTTAAGCGTCATGCGTGCTGGGGAGAGAGACAGAGAGGGTCAGTAACTCTATGATAAGACAGTACCAGATGTAGGTGGGTGTCTGAGGGAGACCAGTATCTACACTCGGGGAATGAATATGTTTTGTAATGGTTGGATAACAGAGCGGTGTTGGACAGGGACGGGTATGGAAATCCTCTTATGGTATACTCAGGTTTACTGACCTGAATAATCATCGAAGGGAGGTCGTGAGATGTAGTTACTCTATCAGTATCAACAGCTGAAGGGGAGGGATTGGATTCATCACAGAGCGAACATGGCGGTAAAGAGTATTACTTGGTAATGAGGGAGTACGCAAGGAACTCCTGTGGTGTCACTTACCAGCGACAAGTTCCCGAGTGTTGGGTGACGACATTATGAATCACGGGGCCGCCCGTACCTGCCCACTGTAGTTATCGCTTTAAGCAAGTGACCTGACCTCTCGACAAGGAATAGGTCGCCCCGCGGCTTGCCTGATCCTACACCTGGGTCACAAGAAGTGGGGTCAAAGCCAGCCACCTTTTATCTCAGTGACAGAAGGTCCTCCTCCATCGGGTCTCTGCCAGTCAACAACGCCTCCCGCTGTTGACAGTTTCTTTGCTCGTTAATTAGGAGAGTGTGTTGCCTTCTGCGCTGTGGATACCGTCTCCTTCTGCAGTGTGACGCTCATCCAGGTCTTCCAGAAAGTATGGCGGTATGTGTCTTGATGTTTTCCTTATGGTCCTCTAGAGGGGGTATAGACCTGCGTGTGTGAGGAAGTATCCCCGGCTGTGTTCATCAGTACTTTCGTAGTTGCTGTTTCTATTGCCAGGAGGTTTTCCTCACAACGGCCACTGTTACTTTCTGTTTGATATCTCTTTTTATAGCTATCGCCGCTACAACCAAGGCTTCCCCCCATTATTAGTCTGGTATGTAGCATATATTTTCTTTTATGTTAACTGAGACGGCATGGGCAACTGAGGCCCTAATCAAGGCCATCCCATTAATGCTATGTATATACTCTAGCCAGAGCAAGGTACCCATTTTATCGACCAACCTCTAGCGGTAGATGAACAGCTGGGTTGACTGTGGACCGACTGCCGCAACCAGGATTCGAACCTATGTGCTTGACCCTTATGCGGCCCGTGAACTCTAACCGCTGCACCACAGGAACAGGATGGTCTGTCTGTCTTTCCTGGCCTGGCTCTCTAACAAGATTAGACAGTAATAGGTACTGATTGTAGGGTCAGGTTACGTGTTATGCACATTCCATCCCTAAGAAGGGTGACCGTTCTGACCCCTCTAACTATCGACCTATTGCTTTGACATCTACTATTTCCAGTCTTTGAATCGCTCCTCAACTGCCATATCCTTAAACAACTCGAAAATCACAGTCTTCTCCCTAATCACCAGTATGGCTTCCGTAAGGCGAGATCCACTGGTGATATTCTTTCCTATCTTACTAATGTCTGGTCATCATCCCTGAAAGATTTTAGGGAGTCATATGTAGTTGCCCTTGACATATCTAAGGCTTTTGACAAGGTGTGGCATCGGGATCTCATCTCTGAACTCTCCTCTTTTGGCTTCCCTCCCTCACTGTTTTCCTTCATATCTAGTTTCCTCTCCGTCCGATCTGTCTCTGTGGTTGTTGATGGAAAACCCTCCCCCCATTTCTCCATCAACAGCAGTGTCCCTCAAGGTGCTGTCCTATCTCCTACACTTTGTCTCCTTTTTTTCAGCGATTTTCTCTCCTCCCCGAACAGTCCAATGCACTCACGCGCTGACGACTCAACACTGCGTTCATCCAATCCATATCCTTCAATTCTGCTCCCTGTTCTCTCACTCGATCTGCGTCTCGCCTTGACACAGCTTCCTCAATAAACCCAGACTTGGACAGGATATCTCAGTGAGGTACACAAAATCTAGCTAAGTTAAATGCCTCCAAGACCCAATTTCTGCCCAATTCTCTACCGAAAACTACTCACAACTCTCGTATCTCCTTTGACACCACTTGACTCAGTGAACTTACTTCGTATTACTGTAACATCCACTCTTTCTTGGAAACCCCACATTATGGGAATAGCTTAGTTTGCCTCTAAGAAACTGGGTTTCTTCTTTAGATGTCGTAACTTCTCTTCTGAACAGTTGCTCCGTTTATACTAGGGATTGATTCGCCTTTGGTTGGATTACTACTTTCACATTTTGGGGTTGTTCTAGCTCTCTCACCTTACTTGACAGAGTTGAGTCGAAAGTAGTCCGACTTATAAACTGTCCCAGGTTAAGTTCCAAACTTGACCCCCTTCCCCTATGCCGAAATGTTTCTTCACCCTCCTTATTCTATTGGTATTAAAAAATTCGTAAAATTTCACTTTTTTTTCCCCGTTTCTTTATTCTCTCTATATTTCAGTTAGTGCCCGGCCTTGATGGGGACTTTTTTCCGTGACTGGAGATTTCAACAACAAAAAGAAAAAAACCTAAGGAGACCGAGCCAGTACCGACACCAGAACTGTATGAGCTTTCACTGTTCTAGTCCCTGATGAGACTGAACCAGAATCCCGCGAGACCTGTGTGAGGCGCTACTGTAAAAGACCCTGATGAGAACGAACCAGTACCCAAGGCAGAGCTGTGGGGGCTGAGACTGTACCAAACACTGATGAGACCGAAACAGTACCCACATCAAAGGTGTGTGAACCTTCACTGTACCAGACCCTGATGAGATCGAGCTAGTATCCAGCCAGAGAGGTGCTAGCCGTCACTCTACCAAACCCTCATGAGACCATACCAGAATCCCGCCAGAGCTGTGTGAGCCGTCATTGTATGACACTCTGTTGAAACCGAACCAGTGCCCCATCAAGAGTTGTGTGACCCTTCACTTTACCAGATCTTGATGAGACTGAGCAATACGCCGATAAATCTTTGCGAGCCGTAGTTGTACCAGACCCTGATGAGACCAAACCAGCACGCCAGCCAGAGATGTGTTAGCCAACTTTGTACCCTACCCTTGTGAGACCGAAACAGTTCCCACAACAGAGCTGTGTGAGTCGTCACTGTACCAGTCCCTGATGAGACCGAACAAGTATAAAAGCAAGAGAGGTGTGCGCCAACTTTTTACTAGACCCAGATGAGACAAAAACAGCATCAGAGCCAGAAGTGTGTGAGCCGTCACTGTATCAGACCCGGATGAGACCAAACCAGTACAGCTGTCAGAGCTATGTAAGCCGACACTGTAACAGACACTGATGAGACCGAACCAGTACCTCAGCCAGAGCTCTGTGAGCCTGACTCTACTGCCAATGAGATGGAGGGCTTTGGCAGTAGTAGTTCCGGCCCCTCCCACAAACTTTCCCTCTCTCTTAAGCCCTCCTCTTTTTCTATTCACTATACCAACATTCGTGGCCTCTCTAGTAACCTCTCAGTTGAAAACCTGATGAGATCTAGCCAGTAAACCAGCAAGATATCTATGAGATGACACAATACCAGACCCCGATGACACCGATTCAGTACTCCAGCCGGAGCTGTGTGAGCCGACATTATACCATGTCCTGATGAGACCGAGCCATTACTTCAGCAAGAGCTGTGTGAGCCGACACTGCACTGGACCAGATGGAAGGGAACTAGTACCCACAACGAAGCTGTGTGAGTCGTCATTGTACCAGACTCTGATGAGACCGAATCAATACTCCAGGCAAAGCTGTATGAGACAACACTGTACCAGACCCTGATGAAATCGGGCCAATACCCCAGCTATAGCTGTGTAAGCCAACACTGTACCAGACCCTGATGAGACTGAGCCAGTACCCCAGCTAGATCTCTGTGAGCCGTCACTTTACCAGACCCTGATGAGACCGAATCAGTACCCCAGCTAAAACTGTGTGAACCGTCACCGTACCAGACCCTGATAGACTGAGCCAGTATTCCGCCAAAGCTGTGTGAGCCGTCACTATACGAGACACTGATGAGACCGAACCAGTATCCCAGCCAGAGATGTGTGAGCCGACAATGTATCAAAACCTAATGAGACCGAACCAGTGCCCACTCCAAAACTGTTTTAGACTTTAATGTACCACTCCCTTATGAGACTGAAACAGTACCACAGCTACAGCAGAGCTGTGTGAGCTTTCACATTACCAAACCCTGATGAGACCAAGCCAGTACCACAGCTGGAGCTGTGTGAGCTCTCACTGTATCAAACCCTGATGAGACCGAGCTGGTATCCCGCCAGAGCTGTGTGAGCCGTCACTGCCAAATCCTAATGAGACCGAACCAGTACCTTATCCAGAGCTGTGAGAGCAGTCATTCCACAAAACCCAAATAAGAAACAGCCAGAATTCCGCCAGATGTGTATGAGCCATCACTGTACAACATCCCAATGGGAATAAGCCGGTATCCAGCCAGAGCTCTGTGAGCTCTCAATGAACCAGACTCTGATGACATCGAGCCCGTACACCAGCCAGAGTTGTGTGAGCCGTCATTGTACCAGACCCTTATAAGACTGAACCAGTATCCTGTCAGAGCTGTGTGAGCCGTCATTGTAGCAGACCCTGATGAGACCGAGCTAGTACCCCAGCTAGAGCTGTGTGAGCCGACACTGTACCAGACCCTGATGAGACCGAGTCATCATCCCGCCAGTGCAGTGTGAGTCGTCACTGTACCAGACTATGATGAGATCGAATCAGTATCATAGCCAGAGCTCTGTGAGCCAATAGTCTACCAGACCCTGATGAGACCGAACCAGTACCCATACCAGACCTCTGTGAGCTATCAGTTTACCAGACCTTGGTGAGACCGAGCCAGTACCCCAGCCAAAGCTGTGTGAACCAACACTGCCAAACCTTGATGATATCGAACCAGTGTCGCAGCCAGAGCTCTGAGAGTCGTCACTGTACCAGACCCTGATGAGACTGTACCAGTACCCTAGTCAGAGCTGTGTGAGCCGACACTGTGCCAGACCCAGACTGGACGGAAACAGTACCTGCTCCAGAGCTGTGGGAGCCGTCAATGTACCAGACCCTGATGAGATTGAACCCTTATCCCAGCCAAAGCTGTGTGAGCCAACACTGTAGCAGACTCTGATGAGACCGAACCAGTACCCACACCAGAGTTGTGTAAACTTTCACTTTACCAAACCGTGATGGGACCGAAAAAGTATCCAACCCAGAGCTTCGTGAGCCGTCAGTATACTAGCCCTGATCTCTATGGGCCGACACAGTATCAGATGCTGATGAGACCGAACCAGTACCCTACCCAGAGCTGTGTGAGCCGACACTGTGCCATATCCCGATGAGACCGAGACAGTACCTTAGCCAGAGCTGTGTGAGCCGTCAGTTTACCAGACCTTTTATGAGACCCAACCAGTACCCCAGCCAAAGCTATTTGAACCAACATTGCTCCAAACCTTGATGATATCGAACCAGTGTCTCAGCCAGAGCTCTGAGAGCCGCCACTGTACCAGACCCTGATGAGACCGTGCCAGTATCCCGCCTGTGTTGTGTGAACCGACACTATACCACACCCTAATGAGACTGAAGCAGTATCCCGCCAGTGCTGTTTGAGTTTTCATTATAGCAGTTTCAAATTTTGTTTGATTTGTATGTGTTGCCTGTATTTTCCATGCATTTTTTGTAATTCTTTTGAAATATAATAGAAGTTTTTCCTTTTCTATGTGTTCTAATTTTGTACCTTTATTGTGTCAATTTCTAGTAATTATATAGAAAACAGTTTCCAGTGAAGTTCGGTGTATGTATGTATTTTGATTAATTTCATTTCTTATTTCTGTATTAATTGATTTTGAATATATCCATAAGGTCGCTGTATTGTTATGAATGTATTTGCTTTACTGAAGGAAGAGATGTAAAGAGCGGCTTGGTTAGAGAGCTGCGGTGGGTTGTTTGGGGTGTTCCGAAGTTGGGGTTGTTTATGTAGTGGCCGGTTAGTGCTGTCAGCAGCCAGGAAGACAGTTGCGGTTCACTCACCGGCTCACACACAAAGACACTATCTGTGGTTATATTTGTGTCTCTACAAGTACATTGATGTAGAGCTGTTGTATTTTATATTACCCCTTACTCGATGTAACATCACAGTGAGGTGAGATATAGGGTGAGTGAGGATATAGAAAGTGGAGGGTGTATGAGGTGAGAGTGCGGGGTGTGAGACAAGGTAGAGTGGAAGGTGAGAGCGAGGATCGAGGAAAGGCACTGGAATAAGATAGCGAGGGAAGGAAGGGTTTGGAAACTGAGAGAGAGAGAGAGAGAGAGAGAGAGAGAGAGAGAGAGAGAAAGAGAGAGAGAGAGAGAGAGAGAGAGAGAGAGA
>JAYMFT010256080.1:0-10834 GCA_038088735.1 Panulirus argus
TATATACAGTGCATATGTGTGCATGTATGTATATATGTGTGTATGCAGGGGGATGGGTTTTTCTTTGTTTCCTGGCGGTACCTCCTTGACGCGGGAAACAGCAATCAAGTATAATAAATAAATAAATATATCTTATGTCTATAAAAGTTTTCACTGTGGAGTAAAGATAGTTTTGGGTATGTGGTTCCCCTAGATATTCCAATAAACTGTATGTCTTTGCTATCAAGATTCTATAATGATTGATTTTTTATCTTTCCACTACTAATTACAGTACTCATCAGCATTAAAAAATCTAAAAACATAGAAAATAATCCTAATATAACTAGTTATGATATACAGTGAATCAAAAATATATAGGTGAATTAGGATATTTATTGTAGTAAGAAAGTCACTGACAGAAAAGAAGAAGGGTGGCTGGAGACAAGAAAGAACCCTAAGGAGCACCACTGCTGACAAGAAGAGAAGGTGTTCCATCAACAATCATGGAAGTGAACTGACCAAAGGAAATGCTGTTTCTAAAAGAACAAAGTAATGAAGGAAAGTCAAAAGCAAGAAACCCAAGTCTATTCAAGGTAATCTTAACAGTAGTGTTTTGCAGAGTTTTCTCCTGTCTTTTAACCTATTCTCCACTTGTATCATCTTCCACTGTATTCACCGACAGACTGATGAATCAACTCAAAATTGCCCCCTACTTTCAAATCCAACCCCTTCTTTTGCTCAGGTGCATCTCATCATAACTACTCTAAACATAAATGAGTAATTTTGCTTTTTCAAGTAACTGATAAGACACAGGCAACTATGGCCATCTTGACCGAAAGATAAAATTTTGTTAAAGGAAAAAAATACATCAGGAATAAATCTGAGCTCTAAAGAAGTTTGTGGACCTGGCTCTTAAAAGTATTTAAACAAAAACTAATTACAGTATTCTTTTACATCTTACCTATAATTTCCCCAAACCTCTTTCCATGAAAGAGACCTGGTATTACCCTGGACCTCTCTGGGGTTCTTGCAGCCTATGGCTGCACTAATTCCAGTATAAAAAAAAATGTGGACTTCTTTAGAGTAAGAAATTCCCAGATATACAGCCTCAACAAAGGTGAATTTTTTACCCATGTTGTAAGCTCACACAGGAAGAATCCAGTAACACCAGTAATTACAGTACATATCACTATATATTCAGTTAGAGTAAGATGACATATCTGAAGGAGGTGAACAGTATTAGGAAAACAGAATAAATGGGAGCATTGCTCACACATCTGGGACGGCTCCATCTACATCTCTCTCGATTACTCGGAGTGAAATAAAAAAATTTCCATCTCGGCTCCCTTAGCATTACTTCTCTTCATTTGTCCCTTTCTGTATGCCGTGATGATGCTACTCTCTCTTAACATTTTTATGTTTTTTATGTATCACTTTGGGCACAGTTCTCGTGAGCTGTCCGCATATGTTCCCACTCCTAAGGCTTGGTTGTGAGGCACTGGTGACCCATAACCATTTCAAGGGGGCTTCTCTGACATGCATCCTATGTTCCCTTCCACCATGATAATCTTCAGTTCATAAAGAGACTCTTCCTTCCTGTAGATCCATCCTTTTTACTGACCTCCTGCATGGTACAGTGTCACATGTATTCTGGGAGTCCAGAAACACGATCTCCTCATCGTTCTCTTTTGTCTAAAATAGAGCTCACTCTTTCAAAAAAAAAAAAATCTAAGAGATCTATAATGCATGACCCCCTTTCTCTGAATCCACATAGTCCATCAGGTAGGCAGTCCCTCCCTTGTAAACAGGAATCCATTTAGTCTGTCAGTCAGGCAGCTTCTCCCTTGCAAACAATCATCCAAAAACATGTCTCAGTATACAAAAAAGTATACAAAAGTATACAAAAGAAGAACGAATAATTCAATGTGTGCCCCCAGGTATACGAAGACCTGAAACTTAAAAAGCAGAAAGATTATAGAAAAGGGAAAGAAAAAAAAGAAGAGAGAATTCCATGGTCAATCCTTCAGTGGCAGCTGTCCACACAATCTATTGGAAACAGTTGCCAGGCAGGTGCCAAGAGTGAAGGTTTCAGAGGCTGAGACACATGGAGATAGGAGAGAAATGGTAAAAGTAGTACCCGTTGGAAAGTAGGACAGCAACATCACAATAAAAGAGAAACATAGAAGAGCCATCCCAAATAACAAGCAGTACTTCATATTAGGAAGAAAGAGCTCTATGTAGACACAGAAAAAATACATACAGGAAAAATAATTTCATTACTTGTACAACATCCCTAGCATCTGGGAAGCAGATTTTAATATATTCATTGTGAGAGGTTTCCTGGATGGAGAAGGGGGTATGGTTATGTCCTCTAACATGTTTGTTATTGCAGGGGTGCACTGTGGTCTTTTGACATTCAATAGTAGGGCAAGAGTGAAATCTTAAAACAGGTATAAGCAGAAACTGTAATTTTCAATTTAACCAGGTTATTGCTCCTAATTCCAAGATACTGCATATATCTGCATTTAGATATGAAATTTGTTAAACACAAAGCAAAGACTGAGTACTTGTGTTGAAAGGAGTGAGAATGTGAAAAGCATGCAAGAAGAATCAGCAACATTAGAGTAAACATGGGTTAGAGGCTAAAGTAATCTCATTTTTGAGGAAAGCAGGCAACAGTACTGAACCCTGAAGAATAATTTTCCATTATGACAACTCTCTTGTATCAAAATTCATTCTTTTCTTAAACACTTTGATCCTTCTAATCTCCTAAACTCACCTGGGTATTGAGAGTATCAAAGCGAGATGTGAGGGAGCATGTAGTCTCTTGAACTGATTCCGCTAAACCGCCTTCACGCACAAGTGATTCTGCTAAACTTCTTATCTGCTCCAGGCGACTCTCATCATGGCTATGTAGGAAAATCTCTAGTTCCTGGTAATAAGAGAACTGTGAACTGAGTACGTAGGCAAAGAATTTTTCATACTTAAAACTCACACTTTATTAGCAAAATTATGTCCCACACTTTTTTCATATTTAATTGCAATTTCCTTCATTAGCTAAGTAGTGCCAGGAGCAGGCAAAAAATGGTCTCATTTGCTCACATTCACTTTCAATCTGTCATGTACAATGCTGAGAAACCCCCCCATCCCCAATCAAGCCCTAAAGACCTTCTTGTAATTTCCTCCAACCATTTCACATGCCGATTCAGCCCATTAGTAAGTGCTGGTAATGGCAAGGTCAATGGTAATGGTGTTTTAAAAGATATTTGTGGTTAGTGATGCTTTGTAAGTGGCATCACCCAATGTATACCTGATCACTCCAATTTGCCATTTCCCATGCATGCTCAGGCCCTGAACACTTACAGCTTCCTTCACTCCATCCAATTTTTTTTGTTACTTCACTTATAGCATACGAACCCTCTTAGTCATCCTCTACATATAACCTAACCATTTAAGCACACCCTCTTCAGCTCTCTCATGCATAACTCTCTAACTACCATACCTCTCTCTCATCCTATCATTTCTTATTCAATCAATCCCCTTCACACCACATACCATCC
Source organism: Panulirus argus (assembly GCA_038088735.1). Taxonomy (NCBI): domain Eukaryota; kingdom Metazoa; phylum Arthropoda; class Malacostraca; order Decapoda; family Palinuridae; genus Panulirus; species Panulirus argus. The sequence goes on from JAYMFT010256080.1 coordinate 3,540, forward strand.
TCACACATTTCACATCTAAAAATCCATCCTCTTCCATAGATTCTTACCTATGGCCCCAGCCTTGCATCTATATAACACTGCCAGGACTACTAAACCATCACATATGCTCATCTTTCTTCTCACAGACAGCGAATTCCTTTTCCATGTAATCCTCAATGCATCCACAACCTCCATCCCCTCACCCATCCAATGACTCATTTCATCTTCCACAGTTACATACGGTGTTATGTCCAATCCCACATATCTAAAAGACTTCACTTCCTTCAAGTTCTCTCCATTCAAACTATTGCTCTAACTAATGCATCTCTTTCCAATGCTAAACCTAATAACCAAGCTTTTATTCACATTTAATTTGATCTTTCTCCTCTTACACTCTCCCGAACTTGGACACCAGATCCGGTAATTTCTAACTTGAATCTATCTCCTGCAACATGTCATCAACAAACTGCCTCCCAACTCTGACAGACTGACAACCCGCACCTTTTCCTAAAACCCTCATGTTTACTTCCCTTGCCACACCAACCATAAACATTACATCTACCTCTGCTCCCACAGAACAAAATTCACCTGGAACAACTCACTGTCGTCAGTTCCTTTTGCACACACACCTTACTCTTTTGTTAAAAACTCCTCACTGTTTCTAATGGCTTTTGCACCACACCATGCATTCATAACACCTTCCAAAAATAATCTATATCAACCTTAACTTTCACACAGCTTCTATATCAACCTTATCATACACATTCTCCAGATCTATAATTATCTGGAAAAATACTCCTTTTTCTCTTAAAGTTTCTTGCTCAAATTCTTCAAACTGAACACCCTAGCCACACATCCTCTAGCAGCCCCAAAACCATACTATTCATCATCCAATCTAATGCTCTTGCATACCAAAACCCTCTCTACCACCACTTTCTTATACAATTTTCCTGGTACTGTAAACAAACTAGTTTTTTTCATACTTGATTGTCATTTCCCGCATTCATGAGGCAGCACCAAGAACAGACAAAGAAAGGCCACATCCACTCACATCCATTATCAAGGTCTAGTGTAATGCACCGAAAGCACTGTTCCCTATCCATAACCAAGCCCCACAGACCTTTCTCTGGTTAACCCAAATGTATACTTATATAATCTGAACATTTACTTTTTCCCCTTGCCTTTATATAACAGCACTATACCTGCATTCTGCCAATCCTCAGCTAACTCATCATGATCAATAGATACACTGAAAATTCTAATCAAAAACACACTTACTCCCTTTCTTAAAAAAAAAAAAAAAATCAACAGTAATCCCATCCACCACAACAGCTTTGCTACAATTCTTATACAATGCTTTTGCAACCCACTCCCTTTTCACCAAATCACCTACCACGATTCTCTCACCTTGCTTACCTCCACATTCGAAAAACATCTGCCACTGTGTTATTAAACACATTCACTAGTCATTCAGAATGCTAACTCCATCACCTCTTCACCTTATCTCTGCCTGTTACCAATTCCCTATTTGCCTCCTCCACTGTTTCTCCAGTCTTTATCACAATATTAACCTCTTTCCAAACATTTCTTAATCCTTCCTGAAGTTTGCCGATACTCACCCTAATTCTCATTTGCCCTTTTTTTTTCAGCCCCTGAATTCTCTGGTTCGAAATGCTACAGGTCTAAAAGATTTATTGAATCAAACAGCAGTACTCAAAAAGATTAATTTTTTGCAGCTATCAATTTCCATGCTAATCATCCAAAACTATGATCACAACATTAAAACTGAGAAGGAAGAAACATCTTTCAAGTCCTTCAGCATACTCGCTGAAAAATTCTAATTACCAAATTAACAAAACCATAGAGGGGCAGTTGCTTCTTTTTTCCACTGAGAATTACATACATGTAAAAACAATGCAGGTTACTACAGCAAGTCTTAAAGTGGAAAAGAGATGCAAGGTAGATAGACAAATGTAAGAACACAAATAATTTATCTATTCCAACACAGTACCATCATGGGTGACCACAGCTATCTATGTTGTCTACTGTCTCACAAGTAAATATATGAAGCTAAAAAAAATAAATGAGAGGATTTATTTTTCAAATTATCAAAGACTACACAAAACTTACATCCAGTGCCTCAGAAATCTCTTCTGCATCTGCTGCATCTTTGGATGACCTCTCCAACTTTGCTTGTAGCTGATCCAGCCACTCAGATTCTTCAGAACACAATTCTGAAGATAAAAGTTAAAGTTTAATATAAACTGTAGTGCGGAGTAAGAGTTTTCAAACACATCTCAGAAATAAAATACATGGAAGGAGATATTCAAAATCACTTTATCCTTTTTCATACAACTATACATACTGGTTTCTTAATTTTGATTACTGTACCTTGGAAACACCAATCTCTTCATCATTACAGATATCAATCTAACACAGGACCTCTTATGCATAAGATGCAGCTTCCACAATGAAGTCACCCTAACACCTACTCCTTAACTGCCTTGCACTCATCCCATCATGACAAGCATACATATTAACACATTTTCTAACCTTTCATTCCTACCAGTGGATGCGACTAGCTTCCCAAGGGCTATAAAGCCCTATAAAAATATGTCCTAAAGCAGGAATTAGTATGTATCACCTCTTTTCATGATTAAACCTAAAGAAATAACTGCATATATGATAAGGCAGGCAACTTTGATATGAGACTACTTTCCATACTTCACATGTTAAACTTCAATAAATTTATTAATATAAAACACTTTAGAGCACCACTTTTCTTGTGGTGTTACTTATTTCATATGCACTGTTAAAAAGTGAAACATACTTTTAAAATCTTCATACTGCTGGGCTGCTGTGATGAGAAGTTTGTATTTTGAATCAACCTGGGCAACAACTTCAGTCCATCGACCATTGAGCTGTGTAAACTGGCGGGCCAACTCTTCATGTGTAACCACAGAATCATGTTGCAACATCTCGTCACCTAAAAAGGGATTTCAAATACATATCTATATAAATATTTGTACAGTAAAGGGATGTAGACTTATACTCATGAGGCCCTATCTCTTGAAAATTCTCTTTTATCATACAACACCTTCAATCAATTTATGTAGTTTGAATCAACCATGTCTTTAGTTATTCTATTCTACTCATCCACCTCTCATACAATAAAAGTACTTCTTTAATTCTTTTTAACAAGTTTCTTGTTTAATTTCGTGCCCAACATAAAGAGTCCTGAAGTTCTAATTATAAAAACTGTCTATATACAGCCTTCTGGGTGGAGCTCCTCCCTCATACATCTGCAAGGCATGACAAACCGGGAGCAACAGTGGGGTTATCACAGCTATCTTATTTCATCTGTAGCATTGTAACACAGGGTGGACCATCACACTAGATTTCAGGATGTATGCTACACCAAACTAAAGTTAACAAGGCCAGAAAACAGGACTAAGAAACCCAGTCATAAACTTGTATGTTGCTGTCTTTGTGGACCAGCCAGAAATATTTCAACATGTCATCATGCTCATCCCATTCCACTTAATCTGCTCAAATAAATACTTTTATAATACACTTTGCCTTCTTACAGAAGATAGGCTGCCTTTCTAAACCTGCCTGTAATAGCTCTTATACTGAAAACTATTTGGAGTGGTCACATTCATACTAATTCAGGACCTCTTCAACTATTCTCAATTCTAAATCTCTTATTAGCACTAGGAACTGAGGCTCAATGCTCCTGATTCACCCAGTGTATAAGAAAATAATAAGGAAAAACATTCGAAATTGGAAAGAAATAACTGAGAAATTTTTTGGCAATCTCTGAGGTTTACTGTTCATTCTGAGAATAAGTGTCAGTGATTAAAATACAAAATGCATAAATATTCAAGTCAGATAATCATTTAATATACTTACCAATGTTATTGAGGGCTCTTAGGTCGTCACTGTGTGCACTAATTTCTTCTCTTAACTGAGTGAAACTTTTCAGCGCATTACTGAGTTCTTCTGGAGTACGTGTTGAAATTACGGATGGAACTTTTGGTTCAAAATCATCAAGCCAAACATTTAGCTTATCAATATCACCATGCACCTGTAACAACATCACAAGTTTGAATCATTATTAAACAAAATGGCATGAATCCAAAGCTGATTTTCTTTTCAATATACCTCCAGTAAATATTGAGTGGCTTTACCTATTCTATTCTCATCTTTATACAAGCCTTATGAGCATCTGCATATTCACTTTATGCTGGAGGCTCTAGCTATTGACAAAAGTCCACAAGAGAAGGATTAAGGAGAGGATGAATACAAGGAGAAGAGGAAAACATATTTCAGGAATTTGGAAGAAGTGCAAAATCTGCCTTACAAAATGAAGATCGTAATTCTTTTGAATGACATAAGAGTACAGAGTTCCAAAGTTCTGTGGCAGAGAGAAAGAAACAACTAACACAATGGTTTACCCCTGATTTTCCAGCACAGTAATATGATAAGCAGCTTGCTATGTATCATGTGGTACAGCTATTGTGCTGCATAATTGTGTGTCCAGTGCTGACCTGCTGACAGTGATTTCTATCAGTTACTGCTCTTCATTTTCACATTTGGCACTCAGATATATTAGATATATATCTTTATCATTTCATGACAAACAAATTATCACCACCATTGCTCCTGTAAGAACCTAAGTTTGAATCACTATCAAACAAACTGGTATTAATGTACTTCTAGCTTACTGGAACTGCTAAAGGTATTACCTTCTGACTTCTTGCAAGTGCTTCCTTTAAACTCTTGTTTTGTGCCCTTGCAAGCTCTGTTACATTATCCCAGCGGTTTACCAGCTCCTCCAACTGTCCCTGGATAATACTTTTGAGCTCAGAGTCACCTTCCTCAATCAGCTGTTTTCCTGCAGTTGTGATACTGTTCACATTGTTCTGAAGGGTTGCTACATCATCTTGAAGAGCCTGTAAGCATTAGGGGGAATATTGAAAAAAATAAAAAAATGGGGCCAAAGTCCATGGAAAGATCCAAGGACATGTAATACTGTGTGCTGGAGAAAATGTTTTTACAGTTATAAGATCAGGATTCTATCTTGTTAAAACATAAAACAGGAAAATTAGGTTAATGAAAAATGGAGATAATTCTGAAATGCTTGGTGAAACCTCTACTTTACGTAAAAGATAAAATACCGAGAAATAAGATGAGACGTATCACATATTAAGCAGTGATAAGCAAAAGTAAAATCTACTTATTCATCTATCTATCTATCATCAGGCCATTCCCAATTTCATAGATTAAGTGTGGTAAACACAGCATGACATCAATCAAACACATCTTCGACCCACGTCCACTGTCTCAGAGTGAAAAATGATCTTCCACAATTACAAGGTGTCTGTTACTTTTACACTCTGCATCAAGTGAGACCATTTGCATTCATTCATACCAATGAAGAGAGTTGTCTGATAAAAAGGAAAGTTAATGAATCTGAAGGCCTCTGCAAACTTCCACCCTCAATTCCACCAGGAACTGATGAGACAATCCAAAAGCTGTCCTCTTTCAGCACATCCATTACAAAAGTTTCTCTTTGGTATGTCTATCAATCAGGCAATAATCTAATAAGGCCTTCTTATCACCAACTCCACCCATCCAAGTATATTTATGTACTTCCCTCTTTTTAATCTAGATATTACCAATCACCGGTCCTCCTTTAGCAAACAACTAAACAAGTTGTTCATTTTCATTCACAATGGGTACCACAAGCTCCCCAATTAAACCCTCACCAATTCAACATGACCCACTCTTACACCCAAATCACCTATCACTACTACTTGATCTTTTGCATAAAAATTGTTGATGCACACACTCACACACTCAGCTCCTCCCAAAACAGTCACCTCTCTTCTTCACTCTTTTCACTGCCAGGTGCATAAGCACTATCAATCAACCATTTCCTGTTCATCCACTTTCATTTTCACCCACATCACTCTAGGGCTTGTCCTTACACTCCTTCACACATTATAACGTCAGCTGAAGTACTAACCCTTCCTTTGCTTTTGCCTTAACACTAAACCCAGACTATACACCTAGCACATTCCCAAACCATTCTTTTCCTCTTCATCCCAAATATATTAATCAAAAGCTCACATTTGACTGCTCCAACTGAGCTTCCAGAGTTTCAATATCTCCAAGAGCTGCCTCCTCTGCCTGTAGAAAAATGTCAACTTCTGCTAGCCATGACTTCAAACCAGAGACTTCATCATTATACTGCTTCTGCTTCTCTATTACTGTTGGAATGAAAATTTGTCATCATGAAACACTGGGTATTCATAGGTAGGCATGTATCCTAAAAGTTAGAAAATATATCCTATCCTCCAGTTTCTACTTATCCAAAAGAAGGAACACAGAAGGGGGTCAATTAAGGATTTTCCCTCTAAGGCTCAGTCCTCTATTCTTGACGCTACCTCGCTAACACAGGAAATGGCGAAGATCTATGAAAAAATATATACGTGGAATACGTAGGAAGTCTTCTTTCTCCCCTATCCCTAGGGATATATAAATTATTATAATTATCATTATTATTATTATTATTATTATTATTATTATTCATTATTTATCAATTATACTTGATCGCTGCTTCCCGCATCAGCGAGGTAGCGCCAGGAAACAGGAGAAAGACCCATCCCCCCACATACACACATATATATACATACATGCATATATATGCACAGTACATATATCTATATATATTTATTATACTTGATTACTGCTTCCCGCATCAGCAAGGAAGCTCCAGGAAACAGACGAAGAAAGACCCATCCCCCTTACATACACACATATACATACATGCACATATATGCACAGTACATATATATACATATCAACATATACATATATTATCCCTGGGGATAGGGGAGAAAGAATACTTCCCAAGTATTCCCTGCGTGTCGTAGAAAGCGACTAAAAGGGAAGGGAGCGGGGGGGCTGGAAATCCTCCCCTCCAGTTTCTGTTTTTCCAAAAAAGGAAAAGAGAAGGGTCCAAGTGAGGATTTTCCCTCTAAGGCTCAGTTCTCTGTTCTTAACACTACCTCTCTAATGCGGGAAAAGGCGAATATGTATGAAAAAAAATATATAGAAATATATACATACATACACATGCATATACACATGTACATAGTCACACTTGCTCGCCCCCATCCACTCCTGATGCCACCCCGCCCCACAGGAATAAGCATTGCCACCCCCTGCGCTGGCGAGGTAGCGCCAGGAGACAGATGAAACGGCCACATTCGCTCACACTCAGTCTCTAGCTGTCATGTGTAATGCAC
>JAYMFT010256091.1:0-10834 GCA_038088735.1 Panulirus argus
TTTGGGATAGTGTGTGCGAAAGGAGAAAGTTGAGAGTAAATGTCAATAAATGCAAGGTTATTAGGTTTATCTGTGGATAGACAGGTTAGTTAGAGTGCGATTTTGAATGGAGAGAATCTGGAAGATAATGGGGGTGTTTTAGGTACCTGGGAGTGGACATGGCAGCAGCGAATGGAACCATGGAAGATGAAGTGAGCCAGAGGTTGGGCTAGAGTACTGAGGACCTGGAAGTGTATGGAAAGAGAGGTCACAGTCTGTGAGAGCGAATATGGGTATGTTTGATGATACAGTAGCCCCGACGGTGTTCTACGGATGTGAGGCATAAGGCCCTTAGATAGACAAGCACGGAAGATAATGAATGCATTGGAAATTAAATGTTTGAGGACGTTATGTGGTTTGAGGGGGGTTGGTCGTTTATGAAATGATCGGGTAAGAGGGAGGTGTGGCAGTAGGAAGAGTATGTCTGAGAGAGCTGAAGAGGGTGTGCTGAAATGGTTTGGACATATAGGGAAAACGAGTGAAGTGAGGGATGACTAAATGGATACACACATCCTAAGTCGAGGGAACAAGGATAATAGGGAAACTGTAGTTGAGGCGGAGGAATAGAGTGAAAGAAACTTTGAGTGTCCGAGGCATAAACATACAGGAGAGTGTTAAGAGTACACAGAATAGATAGAAGGGAAACATTATGGTATACAGGGGTCGACGTGCTGTCAGTATTGTGAAACAGGGCATATAAAACGGTTATGGGAAACTACAGAATGGTCTCTTGGGCTTGGCTGCAGATAGGGAACTCTGGTTTTGGTGCATTATACAAGGAAACAGATAGTTGATAAGAGCAAATGAGGCTGCCCTTCGTCTGTTCGTGATGCTACCACGCTTCATAGGAAACGGCGAACAGGCATAAAAACCGGTATATGTATACACACACCTCACTCTACGCCAGGTACTCATTTATGGACCAGTCCCAAGGTGAGGATGAACAACAAAGTTGGAAGTGAGCCAAACGGGTCTGTCCATTATGCGAATCCTGGTGAGTCCGCGTGTGACTTATATGTAAATATCTTTCCTTAGATATACTGACATCAGTTACATCACAAAGTGCTCATCTGTCTGTTAAGGGATTACAATTTTCTTAAACAGTTACATCAAAGTGGAAGAAGTCACAGTAGGATATACTCCTTCCACACGACTTTCACGGCTAGGCTCACATGGTAGTAACATTAATGCCATTAGTTCAGTTCACAGTAAAAAAGAAAGTCAGTTAGTTTGACTCATTCATATATTGATAAATAAGTTCAATTACAGTACTGTCTCAGCCTATGTCTGAGGAATTAGGTATGTGCAGACTTCGTGATTTCGAAATTTTTCTTGTATTTATCTTTCATCATAAAATGTACGACTTTAAAACAAGAAAATCAACTTTTCGATTTTGTCTGACGTTATGTGATGTTTTTCTTTATAGATGTAACATGGGTAACCTTCTCCCGTTGAAAACTTCCATGAATATATATATATATATATATGTACGCTGGTATAATTCTTAACAGTACTCTGTTGTATCTGCGAAGAGCGTTTTCATAAGTAATGTTAGCGCTTCACATTCTGTGTTAGTCGTATAAAGTATTTTCATTACTTTCATATTTTCACATTTTTCTTCTTGCTCCCAGATATGTTAGACTGTTTTGTTTCACTGTTGATCATTCTTAAGCTCTTATTAAGCTCATTGTATTAACATTACCCTTTCAGTGGCTATTCCTGAGGAAGGAATCAAAAGTTTCACTAAGAAATATCCCAACATTAGAAGGGATCTGCATACATGTATACTTTGTAGTGAAGCATCTTTTGGTCACCAAAATGTACGTGTTTACACTTTCTTATTTCCGTTCATAAAAGAATTTTATAGTTTACTGTTTGTAGTTGCGATGCTGGTAATTTCGCGTTGGGTGTCAGTATTTCACCGCTAATTCTCTTTAACATTTTATCTTCGTTTGGAAGTTTTTATCAGATAAACTTCTAAAGCTAACACCACATCCTTTTTTTGTCAATATTGTACAATCCACATCAGCACCTATGGATAATAGTTTATATTGCCAAACCATTTCGTTTATCAAGAAACATTAAGATTTAAAACTAAACCATTCATTTTTAGGGCGAACTAATTTATGCACATTTACACAGATTGTTACAAGCAGCCATCATTTTTCATTTTGGTTATTTTAGATAGTTACAAAATCTTGAAGAAACATTTTATAACAAGAAGTAAAATGGATATAGGGTAATGAATTTTGTTCATGATTTAATGTTCTTCTTTAACGTACTCGGATACCTTTGGTAAATAATATGCACTGTTGCTACACGCCACATTATATAATCATTCCCTTTCCAAGACCATTCCTCAGTACCTCGGTAGAACGTTGTTATTAGGAATACGAAATGAATCCGTATAACTGTGAGTGTTTAGTTTCCTCCTTTCTTGCCAGAACCCCACGTATTTCTCTATTGTCCTCGGGATTAATCCTGCCAGTTCTCCCACGCTCTCGGGGAGGGATGCCCAAGCTTTCATCCCGACTTATAAACTATCACATAGACTAACAATTTACGAGACTCCTGACACATACTAACATGTAATAGAAAGATATAGTCAGAGGCTTGGCATTTGGCGTGACCGCGAGTGTTTTTTTACATCACGGTTTTGTGATAGAGATTGTGTTTTATTATTGGTCAGTTTATTTTGAATTCTACACGATACGTGATAATCATAACTGAAAGTACATATGCATCATCAGAATAGTATTATTAAAAATGTATTGTGTATAGCATGCGTATTTTTATCGAATGATTTTAAACGGTGTTCACAAGTATGTAACCCGGTCTGAGCGGGAAAAATATTTATCATCACATGGTTTTCGTACCTCAAGTGGTCGTGACGGTGTAGCGCTCTCGAGTGTGAAAAAGCGAACAGTCCCACAGATAAGGACAGAGATAAGCTAATGCTAACCTCTGAAGCCCTCACTCGTTTATCACTTGGGGCACGCTCGTCAGGTGACGGCTAACGGGGGCACCAGCCTCACTCATGTAGGTGATTTGTGCACCGAGAATGGCGAGAAACAACAAAGTGATGGCAGCAGAACTGCGAGCTCTTACCTCGAAAAAAAAAGGTGTTATTTAACCCTTTTTTGTCCTTAATTTGGCTAACTGATAATAATATATTGCTCGTAGACGAAGATTAGTGTATATTAGGTTATTCATGTACGAAGATCAGTAGGAAATAGCAGGGAAAACAGAAATCGATATAAACTGTACATATGGCCACTATACACAACGGATCATTTGGGTGATATATTCGTCGTTAAGTCGATCTGGGAATACCAAAGCTTCATCATTTCTTCTTTAGTTGACCTGCTAACTTCCACAAACTTTCAGATTTACTGAGCTACCGTAGCCGAGCATGTTACTGAGTTATTGTTAGTAAGACTGTGAACCAAAAATAAAAGGAATGTGGCGGCATTAACACATAAAGCTGGCAGCGTGACGGAGGCAGTAATCAGCATGCCGTCATGATCCCATCACTAAACGACCACCATCATAATATCAAACATAGTTTATGGGTGTCTGTTTTTACTCTGGGGAGCGCTGGTATTGGCTCACCTGCCGGGACCCGTCATGTTCATAGGCTATCACGCCACGCATCTTCGTCTCCGTCAGCCTCTCTTCATCTCTTATCACGGCTCACCATCACGAAAATTGCAGGCATCACACTCACAGGGCTCAGGTACTTGCGACGGTCGGAGGCCACAGCTCTAAGTCCAGACAGGGCACCTCCAGCATCGATTGTTTTGCAGCTCGTGCAAAGGACTGGTGGTAGTTCTGATAGTGGCATGGAAAAGCGACACCTCGGATGGTGGTGTGAGGTTGGATGGTAATTGGTTGTGGGTATCGGTTACTATTGAGCAGTGTTTAACGGTAACGTGTATGAAATGGGGTTGGTGTTCCCATGGGTGGTAAAGAGCGGCTTGCAAGGTTGTAGCTCACTGGGTACCCGTAGACTAATCCGTCCTTTTTAATTTCTGAGTCCTTGGATACTTTATTGTCTTTTGATTTAATTGGATGTAAGTTGTTGTCGACCAGAAAAACACAGTTCATTGTTGCTTAAGTATTACCTTGCAAAATGGGTTTGAAAATAGGTAATACAAAACAAGAAAAAATCAAGTACATACGTAATTTGAAAAAACAAATTTAGTGGAATTTGAACTAAATTTGAATTGGTTTCATTTACATGATGGGTAGTTTGGTTGTTTGTAAATAAAGATATCAGTCCCCTGCAAGTGGGTACAGCTATAGCTCAAATGAAATTTTAGACTTGTTTCAATAAAAGTGTACAATTAGAAATGTAATACATGTTATATGTACTTAGTTCTGAATCACAGCTTCTTGTATAACCATCTTCAAAGAAAAAAAAAAGAACAAATATTTTCACTTACCGGTTTCAGACTGTAAATTATTAGTTTAATGTGATTTTGACCAAGAGTAAATCTGTCTCATTTAATTTTCATTAGAATAATTACAGAGGTTTGAAAGTAAAAGCAGAACTCAAATGGAGATTCTGGATTAGTTTTGGGATGGAGCTGAAATAATCACACCACCAGGAAAAATGGCTAGAACTCACAAGTTAAGAAGTTAAAATGTATAACTAATATACTTTGAATACAGTATGACTCCTACACTGCCAAGTTACTTTTGACATGTAAGTCTTGTTTTTCATAACTTTCCACCATTTTGCACGAATTAATGAATCGCTTCCCTTTTGGTTTAGCAGTGATGTATCTCCTGAAGGCAACGCTACGACTGCAGTAGAGGCAGGTTGGTTTACTTGAACAAAGTAGATTTCTGGTGTTGCTTTTACTCGAACGCCTTTTGTGAGTTGGATTTATATGATGGGAAACAAAATGCACAGTTGTCACACGCTGATAATTAGCGCTACATTTAGGCATTGGTAGTGATACCATACATTTTTTTACAAAAAAGAAAAATCGTCTTTTAAATCCAGGTACTGATTCCAGTATTTCAAGTTTTACAGGAACATAAATGAGTTGAAGAATGAATAAACGTGAATGAATACTTCAACAGTAGCTAAGTGTTACTAACTCTGCACAGCAGGATAAATGGTAATATTGCACCGCTTAAGTACCGGCATTTAAGAATGCATTTGAACATTTTCATCGTTTTAGATTAATGGAAAGCAGGGAAAAGGTTCAATATGTTATTGTAAATCAGGGAAAAGGTTTAATTTATCATTTACTCCTTATGTTCAGGAACCCACAGATACTCTTCTGTGCATGGGATGGAATTTTAGAACTTGAGTGGGTTGTGTTCTTATATATTTTTTTGAATATTGAAGGATGGTGACGCTAACTGTGATGTGAGAGTGTGTGCTACCCTGTTGACTGTGGCCAGTCAGGGTGATGTGCTGTTACCCATAGAGGTGATGTGACATAGGTAGTGCTGTGGAGTTCGTGGTACCTCTGGGCGTTGGTGAGTTTGGGGATTGGGCGATCCGTAGGTAGTACTGTACGTGGAAGCTCGCACATCCAGGGAACTTCACTTGAGTAATACGTGCTGTATTGTCAATTTCCGCTGCAGCGGACTGATATATACAGTTATATCTCGTTAATCATACGGTATATACAGTCATGATTTAAATCAGTAATTACAGCCAGGGTTGTGGACCAGTACTTGCTCTGCAGTCATGGTGTCTCATGTTGAATTATTCGAATGTAGCCGGCCTCTCTCCATCATGTAGCGCAAGCTCAGAGAATTACGTTTTCTGTAGGCGTTTTTGCTAGGCTAACCTGCTCTTTGTTCTTCCGTAACCTTATAGCAGCGCACAAAATATTAACAAAGACTACATACTGGGCAAGTATTTTGCTTATCTGTCTGTCTATCTATCAATGTCTATCTATCTATCTATCTTGCATGAATTAATGTTTTTATAATTATACACATGATGGTGACAATGAATGCATATCAGGTGATAAGACATTATGATGATATGAAAACGTATGTTTCTCCCAGGAAATATTTAGGAAAATAATGTCACATGGATTTTGATGCGCTTTGTCCTGTATAACTCCTTTATTGCAAACCGAAATTATATGCTAATTCATGTACAAGGTATTTAATACTGACTTACACTTTTTTACCACTTAATCTCTACCCTACATTGTGCAAACAACCTTATTAAAAAACATTGCCAATTTTTCAGTAATTTTCCAAAGACCTGTTTGTTTACTGGTCTTTCATATACTCCCTTCCATCTCAGGAACAACCACTAGGATGCTAAATCTAACAAACTTCCTTTCAGTGCATCAAAGTCTTATCGGAGACTTTCAACTGAGTTGGAAAACAGTTGATTTCCGATTTGCCTTTACTTCACTGTGATTTACCGGTAACCAAAGACTTTCTCTTCGTTGACCCAATTATGATAGCATGTGCGGAGAAATGTTGTGAATGGTGTATGTCTAGTGATAGTGACTTAGTGCAGAGTAGTCAGAACACTAGGCGGTGCCAACGCTTCTTTAAGTTTGGAAAGATGAAGCCAGTGACAGGGGATGAATACGTATATTACGAATCCGCAAAACTTGATATTTAGTACCCAAGGCTGAAACGTATATCGCTGTAGGCATCACGGTGAAAATACACCGTCTGGTGTTGATGAGTAGTTAAACAAAAGTAATATGCATTGGGGTTACTTGTTAGAACTGGATTGACTTGTTTGTGAGAAGATTGTAAAGTTAGAAACCCAAGCCAAGTACAAAGGAGTAAGTGAACCATTACAGAGATAAATGTTGCTAGTCAGTTGAAATTTGAACTGGATTCACCTTTGTATGAAACTAACGTGACGATATCTATACCTCATTTTGTGGTGAGCAACTCTATATTTTATCTTGACGTGTTCTTGTGCTTTATAGAAAAGATGTGATAAGAGAAAAGTGCACCTACAAACGGCATCTGAAATGTCAAAATAGGTATAAAGTATCAAAAGCCGTCCTGTATCTATCACGGTACAGTAAGTTGGATGAGTGGAGACTTGAGTCCGTCGGTTATGAAATAAGAATGAACATGCAAGATATGTGCACAGGAATAACGCGTAGCGAAAGACCGTCATCTCGAATTCTTACTGGGTTACTTCCAACGAAGTACAGAGATCCAGATACAAAAGTTAACAGTTTTTGGTGCACCTAGTCATACGGCTGGGGATGATCTGGCTGAACCAAGTGGCGCAACTGTAGATAGTTCAGTAGTGAAAAATATCCGACAGACGAACCAACTGCTGCGTCCGAGATGAGAATATTACCGCTCGAGGAGGTCCAGCCACAGCAGAAATGACAACTTCTGCGCCCGAAACTGGTGCCAGTAATTCCTGTGGAGGTGGAGCTAACGGCAGACGATACTACTTATTGTGGATGATGGTTCCCCCAAGGGAATATTGATAATGCTGACCCTGGGAGAACGATAACTGCTTCGACTGTCGTGGACGGACGTTGCAGTTATCTCGGCAGTTCCGGATGCTGATCCTGAGACGATGAGAACTGCTGCGACCACACACATTGTGGACGCTGCCTGTGTTACAAACTGTTGTGTGTGTTGATCCAAAGAGCGATGATGTGTGGACCTTGCCCGTGTTACGGTTGCAGTCGTCATGAAATCTGCTCTAGCGGAGATGACTGATTAATGCTTCTCTCGGTGATTCTCACATGTCATCGAAGATGTTTGATTGATGCTGCTCTTAGTGATTCTCACGAGTCATCTATGTACTGCTGCTGGTAAGAGAGAGGAATCCGTCGAATGCTGCATGAAAAGGGTCATCTCTCCTTGTTATAAACCATATTAACTGCTAGGGTCACCCTGCTGCATACAAAGAGGTTGATTTTAGTGAGTAGTGTTGAATCTATTTACTCTGTTTGCACCAGTGTTAAGAGTCAGTTTTGAACGAGCATAAAGCTAACTAATGTTTGATAGCAAGATGTATCAGACAGCAAGAGTAATGCATGGGTATTATACATTTTTTATTGCAATTGTGAAATGTAATAGCTGTCCTAAAGATTTTTTACAACACAATAGCCATAATAAGCATGAATGGATTATATTGCAAGCATGTGAAGCTTCATTATTTATCCAGTATTACAAAATTGAAGTACAATTTCAGCAAGAACATTATCTTTAAAGATAGCATTATCGATATTCTCTGCCATGGTCATCGGTTGTTTCCGCTGGTGATCGGTTGTTTGCAAATATCTCAGTCACCTATAAAGGTGGTACACTGAATTTGGTTAAAGTCGTTGCAATTTACGATAGAATTGTGTCTCGATGTGGTGGTATACAGTGAAGTAAAATCCTCTCTCTCACTGTGCGTATATGATCGCTGTGGTACCTTTGGTAATGGTAGGGTGTAATTTGTAGCGTAGACCAAGTTTAACATCCATAACGGCAGGGTGGGGGACTGGAACTACTTATTGAGGTCGAGAGACCTATGGTTTTCGTCGTATG
Source organism: Panulirus argus (assembly GCA_038088735.1). Taxonomy (NCBI): domain Eukaryota; kingdom Metazoa; phylum Arthropoda; class Malacostraca; order Decapoda; family Palinuridae; genus Panulirus; species Panulirus argus. The sequence continues at coordinate 8,551 of JAYMFT010256091.1, forward strand.
GTGTGGGAGGAGGATGTTCACCCTCCCCGTCTACAAATAAGTGGTGGTCTTAACGGTGTTCGGCCAGGAGACTATCAATTACACGGTGACTAGGGGGTCGAACACCTTCTTCCTCACGGCCGATAAGCCCTTGAACTCTATACGGTACGACACTTGAACGCGACGGTTACTTTCATTTGGGCACGATGACCCGACCCTGAAGACTTGCCATCGTGCCCATAGGTCGCATGGGCCTGCTCATGGATCGTACTGGCGTGCTCAAGGGGTCCAGCAAGCAGGCCAAGTATATCATGACCGTTCCAGTTTGTAGTGTGAAGCTAATGGACCGGATAAAAGCGGTGGTGAACACCAGAGTTAATAACATCGTTCAGGTAACGAGGGGAAAGGAGCTTAGGATGGACGTGATCGCATGCCTCGAGAGCGTGGATAAGCAGCGGTAACGGCAAATAATGTGTATTTCTCAGGGTCAAAGAATATCTGAAGAGAATACGATATTGCGAGTTCCCAACAAGGAAAAAACCCTTATCCTTCTGTGAACAGATTAAGAATTTTTGGCAAACATTATAGCAGAGAGGTTAGGTTCGAGTATTGTGGGTAGATTTATGGGGAGAAAAAAGAATGGTGGAATTCAATATTTCTTCAGTCTGTTGTTGAGCACAGGATCAAAGTAGCAACTGATTATAAGGACGGGACATCGTTGCCAGTGTTTTGCCGGGTCGGGGGGGGCGGAAGCTGGACATTAGCGATCATGAGCGTCCGTGCGTGTCGTCCCCTGGCCGTCGGACACAGCCTGGCCTCAACCCCGTCCGTCCCCGGCCCTCACACACTACACTGGCCTTTTGGATACGACGGTAGGGGTCCTGAAGCACAATGGTGTGATGATCTGGACCTTAACCTTATACTTAAAGTGGCAGGTTGGAGGTCAGGCCTCTTAACCAAAGACCGCTCACTCGTACTCAAGGTTCCCAAGCGCCGTTCTCAGGGTTCCCAACTGTCCAACTCAAGAGCCTAAGCTAGGTTTTTTGTTATGGGGTTCAACATATCGACGGCGGGCGCTTCTTTTTTATATTTCAGTTTCTAATATTTATTGGTTTACTCTGCGGAGGTAATTTGCTAAACTAATTGCACCGTTTTTTTTCTCTCTCTGTTTTCAGTAATTTCACCTCACATGACACGAACAGAAGTGATCCTAGAGGCTGTAGTTCTGAGAGGAGCCGAAGGCGAACATTGAAGTATTGACTGAGAACGCGTGCAATGGTTATACAACTTGAGCAGTGACTAAGGTAAGATCTGTTTGGTGCACTCGCCCATCAGTGGTGTAAGGAGACTGTCTATCTGGGGCGACCTTGAGACTGGTAAAATGTTACCAGGTACATTATACGCTTGTGGTGTACACTGCCTATAAACTGGCGCTGCAAAAACAGACGGTACAAGCTCTTGCAGATACCTCGAGTATTTTTTTTTCTTTTTTGTCTGTAGTGGAGACCATAAAACCCAAATTAGTAGGAGTTGCTCTCAGGGTCTGGACAGAGAAGCAGGTGTCACTACATATTTTGTGATAGTTTTACGATCCACGCGGGTTGGGAGTCGTAGGCTGCAGGGCCAGAACTGAAGACTTCTGAGGCAGGTAGCTGAACCCTTGATACACATAACCCTGGAAACAAATTAACTGGGGGAGGGAATGGAAGTTCTTAGCCCCACCTGTACAGACGGCTGTAGCCAGTTTGTGTATGAAAAGCTTGTAGTAACAGACGAGGGAAAAAGAAATTGATTTGATGATTTGTATTATTAGTCCTTATTTAGAAATTGTATTTTGTGGGCGAAAAGTTTTTTACTTGATGTTGTAGAAATTCTTGCACGTATCTCTTTTTTATTTATCATCCAAAATCACTCGCCTCTCCTGAAGTGAAATTATTATATTACTGGTTTTAAGGCAGAAGTGAAGAGGGGAGGAGGGCAAGCAGGCAGGCCACGTTGGAAGCTGACGTACCAGATAAAGGATCGCCTGGACACGGGAGTTGGTCAGCACCGACCAGATGGCAAGAAGGACAGTGGTCGCTTCCGTCAAGGACAAGGACCAGTGGTAACGGAACATTTATTTAGGCTAGGCTGCTCAGTGGGATCCCTCCCCGCCTTGGTTCCACTGCCGACTACGTACAAGTGTGGTGATCGCCTCCCCGCCTTGGTTCCACTGCCGACTACGTATAAGTGTGGTGATCGAGGACAATTTCTTCACGGTGAAGTGAAGGTTCTGCATATATATATATATATATATATATATATA
>JAYMFT010256102.1:0-10834 GCA_038088735.1 Panulirus argus
ATATTTCAATTAGGGCCCGGCCTTGATGTGGACTTTTGTCCGTGACTGGAGCCTTCAACATAAAAAAAAAAAAATTAACACTATCGACATTTCCATTTTTGTTCTTCCTGGTATAATATCCTACAAATCCGATGTAATAGAAGCGTTCGTCATTCATTTCCTTTTGCTTAATCATTTGTATAATCAAACAACTAAGTTTTTGGTGCCATGAGTCCCAGACATATTTGGTACCAGAGCAACGTATCAAAATTTTTCGTAGTTTCGTTTCGTAGTTTCGTCTTGACTCCTCTCTGCTTCTAGTGATCTCTACATCAGTATTAAAAGGTACGTACCAACATCTGTGGCTCCATTCATCTGATAAACATTATTCATCTCTGACTTTAGAAACATAGTTGCTAAAGTTGCATATTCATCAATAGAACTTGAAATTATTCAGCAAATATCATTGCTAAATTTTCATAGGATTGCACAAGTCAGTTGTCGGACATGAAGAAAGAATTGCTTCACAGAAAACGGATATGTCCTTTCAGTCGTCCAGGAATATTTTATAATGCCTCATTTCCCTGGTATCCCAAAACTGGTTCAGAAACCGTTTCTATATCAATCATTCCCAAATTCCTAGTGTAGAAAACAATACATATTGGTGTTCAATTGGCTATCGAGATGAAAATATTGTTTTCATCTCAAATGTTACAAGCCTTACTAGTCATTTTTCATTTTCTATTTCCATACTCGATATCCTTCTATTAGGATTTAGATATTTCCCTAAAGCTCACATTTTGACTTATGAGTTAGAAGACAGTGCCACAATTGTTTTTTGTTTACTTTTATCTATCCTTTCGTACTTTGAATCTTTACGTCTCCGTCATTATGTTCTGAGTGGTTCTAGTTTATGCCCGGAACTCGAAGTATCGACATCGCCCAGGACGTAATCCGAAGGAGGATATTCACTCTCAGGACAGCCGATATTTTACCCTTTGTCTCTGTTTATAGATTTATTTACTACTTCTGCTATTGTCTAGTTGCTGTGCTCTGTCGTCTTGGACCTGACCGTCGAAGAACCATGTTTTATGTGGGTTACTTCTTGGCTTCTTCGCTTTTAGAATGTCAAAAACACTTTATTCTTGAAAAGTTAGCGGAAGACAGTGAATGAGGCCTCAACCCACTCTCTTGAGCTAGTCCTTTCTTCTAGTCCCAACATTTATGACCTTTAGTTCTTCCAGTCTTCTTCTAGTGACTGTAGCAATCAATAGTTCTTGTACTGTAAAGTTCATTTACGGTTGACATGTCCTTGTCATGCATATTAGCTTTCTACTTCAATTTCCCACTCCCTGGAAGATGAAGTGTGTCACACTAATTAGCTGATACGGACGGAAAACATTCAAATGTTTACGTCAGTCTACCTACTTACCACCGAACTTGTCTTTAAGTGACCCTTTTATTTCTGGCATTTCTAAATTTTTCACTGTAAGTGGCCAAGATGGATCACAACGGATCAGATATGAACTAGATATTGTCTCTACCCTATCTGTTTCATCGTTTTTATGAGTTGTCGCAATTAGTATTTCGTATACTCTGCCTCGCGTTTCCGTATTAGTCTCCAACTTTTCTTACTAACCTTCAGGTTATACGTCAATGAAGTGGACCCTTTGGCCAGGCAACCCCCTCATAAACAAGATGAACACTATAGCAGCCGTCTGCCAGAAGTACGTATCATCTACAGCGTCAGCACTCCACATTAAACATCCTTTAGAGGAAGACAACATTAACAAGACAAGGGATACCACAATAAACGTCTTCTAGAAGTAGACAGGGTCTACAACACAAAATGTCTTGTAGAAGCAATCGATATCCACAACCTCAGGAACCCTCCACAACTTCAGAAACCCTTCACAACTTTCGAAACCCTCCACAACCTCAAGAACCCTTCAACTCATCAGAAACCCTCCACAAACACAGAAACTCCACAACAACTTCAGGAACCCTCCACAATCTCAGAAACCTTCCATTTGATTTGATTTGTGCCGGAAACCCCGGCAGGTTCATTGTGCACCCCATGCTCATCCTGTGAACGGTAACGCAAAAGGAACACAGGGGTCACGAAGGGTCACAGTCAGACCCCAGTGGTTTGATATTACATGACTCCATAAATTACATACATTACATCATGGTAAGTTTTACCAACTACGTGTAAAAAGTGGAGTCTTAAAATTTCAGGTATCTTGTTAACAATATGGCGTTGTGACATTCTTGCAGGGTTTGTTTAGATCTATCCCTAAAAGATTCTATTTTTTCACATTCTAAGACACTGTTCTAGTTTGTGTCCAAATCCTGGACCGCAAAATTTGCAATTCACATGATTAACATCATTGGATAGGCCAAAGCGCCAGTAGTAACTATAGCCTAGCCTTAGCTATCAGTTACATCATGTAATCTGCTGATCTTATTACTTTCTCCATATACATGTTTTACTTTACAAATTTCACTGTGATGGAATATGTTTCGACTTGCGCTTATCTGAACTCCTCTTCGTGCTTCAAAGAGGTCAGTTAGTTCCTTTCCAATTACAGTTATGAGGCTTCTAATTGACGACCCGATATTTTCAACACCACTTTTACTAAGTGCAAAGTTCGGCTAAAACATCAACTTTGTCATGCTCACGGAGGCCTACATGAGAGGGAATCCATAATAACTTGATTTGAATCCCTCGAGTGATAATGTCTGAGTATTTGTGTCTGGCTTCAGAAAGTAGCATGTTACAGACTAATCTCATGGTGTTAAGTGCATGTAGTGAAAATAAAGAATAGGAGATAATGAAACTGTCGGTGGCAACGATTTCTACCTGCTCAAGAGCGATAAGTATGACGAACAATTCAGTTTGTAGAGTAGATGCCCAGTTGTTCTGTCCAACATCTGTTTTCTAATCTATTACCATTGGGCTAGATCACAATGACAGTACTGCCTGCTCTCCCAGTTGGCAGAGTCGCGAGAGTTTCTATGTTCAAGAGCGCTGTTTTTGGTTTAGTATTGAAGATGATAAGTAATTAGATTCTTGGGTGGATAAGTAGGTGTAGTGACGTCAAAGGGAGTTATCTGCCAAGGAAGCAAGAAATGCTGCTGCTTCTTAATTTTACCCGTATACAAATTATGTATTCTAAACACTGTCATGTGGTTGGCTGTTATTTGCATCCATTTAGATTCACTTGTGCCATGGCATATATGGTTTAACAATTCTTCAGAGACAACACTATCTGGATCACCAAGCAGAAGTTTCAGTCCTATCAAAAGACTGATTTCAAGTATTGTCTACAATGCTGGGAATACCAAGTTCTTTCTGCATGTTGAGCGCTTTTGTGGACTTCGGGCAACCAATTATGATTCTTAAGGCTTTATATTGCATTCTTTCAAGTCTCTTGATACCTTTGCTGCTGTGCAGGACCAAAACTGGTGCGTGGTAAAATATTAGAGACTTAATATAAGCTAAGTACATCATTTTATCAATTTTGATATATGCACCATAATTAGAGTTGTACCCTGCAACAGTTCTTAGAACTCCGAGTCCATCTGTGCCTTGTCGATTTAGTTTTTTTCACACTAGCTGAAGCACATGGGACTGGAACACCAAGATATATAAAAGAGACAGTCAGTCGGGTTTCCACCAATTGTCAGCTTAGGTGGTCCGTTCCTGCCGTTACCATTTATTTCGCTTACTGAAGACCTTAGTTTTATTTGCAGATATGATGAAGCCAAGGATTTCACAGGCCTCCAGGAACACAGAAACCCTCCACAACCTCTCCAACCTCCAGCGTCCCTTTCCATCTCGGTGCTACTTTTCCCTCCTGCCTTCTGTTCCGTCCCTGGTGCTACTGGTACCTCCTGCATCCTTTTCCATCCCTGGTGCCACTGGTCCCTCCTGCCTCCTGTTACATCTCTGGTGCCATTGGCCCCTCCTGCTTCCTGTTCCATCACTGGTGCTACTAGTCCCTCCTGCCTCGTGTTCTATCCCTGGTGCTACTGGTCCTTTCTGCCTCCTTTTCCATCGTTGGTGTCACTGGTCCCTCCTACCTCCTGTTCCATCCCTGGTGCCACTGGTCCCTCCTGCCTTCTGTTCCATCCCGGTGCTACTTTTCCCTCCTGCCTTCTGTTCCATCCCTGGTGCCAATGGTCTCTCCTGCCTCCTGTTTCATCCCTGGTGCCACTGGTCCCTCCTGCCTTCTGTTCCAACCCTTGTGTCACTGGTCCCTTCTGCTTCCTGTTCCGTCCCTGGTGTCACTGGTCCCTCCTGCTTCCTGATCCTTCCCTGGTGCAACTGGTCCCTCCTGCTTCCTGTTCCATCCCTAGTGCCACTGGCCCCTCTTGCCTCCTGTTCCATCCCTGGTGTCACTGGTCTCTCCTGCCTCCTGTTCCATCCCTGGTGCTACTGGCCCCTCCTGCATCCTGTTCCACCCCTGGTGCCACTGGTCCCTCCTGCCTTCTGTTCCATCCCTGGTGTCACTGGTCTCTCCTGCCTACTGTTCCATCCCTGGTGTCACTGGCCCCTCCTGCTTCCTGTTCCATCCTTGGTGCCACTGTTCCCTCCTGCCTCCTGTTCCATCCCGGTGCTACATTTCCCTCCTGCCTCCTGTTCCATCCCGGTGCTACTTTTCTCTCCTGCCTCCTGTTCCATCCCTAGTGTCACTGGTCCCTCCTGCATCCTGTTCCATCCCTGGTGCCACTGGCCCCTCCTGCTTCCTGTTCCATCCTTGGTGCTACTGGTCCCTCCTGCCTCCTGTTCCATCCCGGTGCTACATTTCCCTCCTGCCTCCTGTTCCATCCCGGTGCTACTTTTCCCTCCTGCCTCCTGTTCCATCCCTAGTGTCACTGGTCCCTCCTGCATGCTGTTCCATCCTTGGTGCCACTGGCCCCTCCTGCTTCCTGTTCCATCCTTGGTGCCACTGGTCCCTCCTGCCTCCTGTTCCATCCCGGTGCTACTTTTCCCTCCTGCCTCCTGTTCCATCCCGATGCTACTTTTCCCTCCTACCTTCTGTTCCACCCCGGTGCTACTTTTCCCTCCTGCCTCCTGTTCCATTCCTGGTGGCACTGGCCCCTCCTGCCTCCTGTTCCACACCTGGTGCCACTGGCCCCTCCTGCCTCCTGTTCCATCCCGGTGCTACTTTTCCTCCTGCCTCCTGTTCCATCCCGGTGCTACGTTTCCCTCCTGCCTCCTGTTCCATCCCGGTGCTACTTTTCCCTCCTGCCTCCTGTTCCATCCCTGGTGTCACTGGTCCCTCCTGCCTCCTGTTCCACCTCTGGTGTCACTTGAGTGTTATGCTGTTATCATTTCTATGTTAAGCCAGATGGTGTAACTGTTGGTCCGGTCCAGGCATATAGTTTCTGGGGTGGCGCCGCCCGCTCCCGCGATCAATACACAGATACACCACGAGCTCTCTCTCTCTCTCTCTCTCTCTCTCTCTCTAGAAGAATGTAGGCAGTCACTAATCAGAGAGGTATATTACCGGTTCTACCCGCCTAGGTATCGGGTGACAGATGCCAGCACTTCAGTAGCTGTGAAGAGGCACTCCTGTGGATCTGGTAAATTTCTCTTTTTTCTTTGCCACCCACAAATGAGCCGATAGCTTTGCAGTTGCCTGGTAGCTGTCTGCTATCTCTGTTTCACCCACAAGGGGGCTGAAAGTTTTCAGTCCACAAACATACAATATCTTAACCTCTTAACTAACAATTTACAGCACGTAACTCACACGACCTTTTCTTTGTAACTCTGTATTTTCCTATGGTAAGTGCTGCACGCCTGTGAGTATGGTCGGGATATACTGCCATGAGTGCCTTTGCTGAGCTGTGCAGGGGATACACCACTGTAGTAACTGGTATCATTCACCACAATACGTAACTTCCTATTCGGAATAATTGGTTTTCTCCTTGTACCAGCTCTTACATGAAATACTCTCACCCCTTGGTTGCAATACTATAACCCATTGGGTACAATACTTTCACCCCTTGGGTACAGTACTCTTATCCCTTGGGTACAATGCTCTCACCCCTTGGATACAATACTCTCACCCCTTGGGTACAATACTCTCACCTCTTGGTTGCAATACTCTCACCCCTTGGATACAATACTCTCACCCCTTGGATACAATACTCTCATCCCTTGGGTACAATATTCTTATCCCCTTGGGTACAATATTCTCACCCCTTGGATACAATACTCTCACCCCTTGTGCACAATACTCTTATCCCCTTGGGTACAATATTCTCACCCCTTGGATACAATACTCTCACCCCTTGGATACAATACTCTCACCCCTTGCGTACAGTATTCTCACTCCTTGGATACAATACTCTTATCCCCTTGGGTACAAAACTCTTACCCCTTGGGTACAATATTCTGACCCTTTGGATACAATACTCTCATCCCTTGGGTACAATACTCTCACCCCTTGGATACAATACTCTCACCCCTTGGGTACAATACTCACCCCTTGGATACAATACTCTCACCCCTTGGGTACAACATTCTCACCCCTTGGATACAATACTCATACCTCTTGGATACAATGCTCTCACCCCTTGGGTACAATATTCTCACCCCTTGGATACAATACTCTCACCCCTTGGGTACAATACTCCCACTCCTTGGGTACAATACTCTCACCCTTTGGATACAATACTATCACCCCTTGGGTACAATACTCTCACTCCTTGGGTACAATACTCTCATCCTTTGGATACAATACTATCACCCCTTGGGTACAATACTCTCACCCCTTGGGTACAATATTCTCACCCCTTGGATACAATACTCTCACCCCTTGGGTACAATACTCTCACCCCTTGGGTACAATACTCTCACCCCTTGGATACAATACTCTCACCCCTTGGGTACAATACTCTTAACCCCTTGGTACAATATTCTCACCCCTTGGATACAATACTCTCACCCCTTGGGTACAATACTCTCACCCCTTGGATACAGTACTCTTATCCCCTTGGGTACAGTATTCTCATCCCTTGGTTACAATACTCTCATCCCTTGGGTACAGTACTCTCACTCCTTGTTTACAAAACTCGCACCCTTTGGGTACAATACTCTTATCTCTTGGGTACAATACTCTCACCCCTTGGATGCAATATTCTCACACCTTGAGTACAATACTCTCACACCTTTGGTACAATACTCTGATCTCCTTGAGTACAGTACTCTCACCCCTAGGTACAATACTCTTATCCCCTTGGGTACAATACTCTCACCCCTTGGGTACAATACTCTCACCCCTTGGGTACAATACTTTTATCCCTTGGGTACAATATTCTCACCCCTTGGGTACAATACTCTCACTCCTTGGATACAATACTCTCACCCCTTGGGTACAATACTCTTATCCTTTGGGCAGAATACACTCACCCCTTGGGTACAACACTCTCACCCTTGGATACAATATTCTCACCCCTTGGGTACAATACTCTCACTTCTTGGGTACAATATTCTCACTCCTTGGGTACAATGCTCTCACTCCTTGGGTACAATATTCTCACCCCTTGGGTACAATACTCTCACCCTTGGGTACAATACTCTCACCCCTTGGGTACAATATTCTATCCCATTGGGTACAATACTCTTATCCCTTTGGGTACAATACTCTCACCCCTTGGGTACAATGCTCTAACCACTTTGGTACAATACTCCTATCTCAACGAGTACAATACTCTCACCCCCTGGGTACAATACTCCTATCCCCTTGGGTACAATACTCTCACCCCTTGGATAAAACACTCTCACCCCTTGGGTACAATACTCTTGCCTCCTTGGGTACAATATTCTCACCCCTTAGATACAATACTATCACCCCTTGGTTACAATACTCTCACCTCTTGGATACAATTCCCTCACCCCTTGGGTACAATACTCTCACCCCTTGGGTACAATACTCTTATCCCCTTTGGTACAATATTCTTACCCCTTGGATACAATACTCTCACCCCTTGGGTACAATACCCTCACCCCTTGGGTACAATATTCTCACCCCTTGCAGACTATGCTCTAACCCCTTGGGTACAATACTCTCACCCTTTGGATACAATACTCTTAACCCTTGGGTACAATATTCTCACCCCTTGGATACAATACTCTCACCCCTTGGATACAATACTCTCACCCCTTGGGTACAATACTCTTATCTCCTTGGGTACAATGCTCTCACCCCTTGGATACAATACTCTCACCCCTTTGGTACAATACTCTCACCCCTTGGATACAATGCTCTCACCCCTTGGGTACAATACTCTTATCCCCTTGGGTACAATATTCTCACCCATTGGATACAATACTCTAATCCCCTTGGGTACAATACTCTCACCCCTTGGGTAAAATACTCTTATCCCCTAGGGTACAATACTCTCACCCCTTGGGTACAATACTCTTTTCCCTTTGAGTACAATATTCTCATCCCTTGGGTACAATACTCTTATCCCATTGGGTACAATAATCTCACCCCTTGGATACAGTATTCTCACCCCTTGGATACAATACTCTCACCCCTTGGATACAATACTCTCACCCCTTGGATACAATGCTCTCACCCCTTCGGTACAATATTCTCACCCCTTGGATACAATACTCTCACCCCTTGGGTACAATACTCTCACTCCTTGGGTACAATACTCTCACCCTCTGGATACAATACTATCACCACTTGGGTACAACACTCTCACCCCTTGGGTACAATATTCTCACCCCTTGGATACAATACTCTCACCCCTTGGGTACAATACTTTCACCCCTTAGATACAATACTCTCACCCCTTGGATTCAATACTCTCACTCCTTGGGTACAATACTCTCAAATCCTTGGGTACAATATTCTCACCCCTTGGATACAATACTCTCACCCCTTCGGTACAATACTCTCACCCCTTGGATACAGTACTCTTATCCCCTTGGGTACAGTATTCTCATCACTTGGTTACAATACTCTCACCCCTTGGGTACAGTACTTTCACTCCTTGGTTACAAAACTCGAACCCCTTGGGTACAGTACTCTTATCCCTTGGGTACAATACTCTCACCCCTTTGGTACAATACTCTTATCTCCTTGAGTACAATACTCTCACCCCTTGGATGCAATATTCTCAGGCTTTGGGTACAATACTCTCACCCCTTTGGTACAATACTCTTATCTCCTTGAGTACAATACTCTCACCCATAGGTACAATACTCTTATCCCCTTGGGTTCAATACTCTCACCCCTTGGGTACAATACTCTCACCTCTTTGGTACAATACTCTTATCCCTTGGGTAGATTACTTTCACCCCATAGGTACAATACTCCTACCCCTTGGGTACAATACTCTTATCCCTTGGGTACAATATTCTCACCCCCTGGGTACAATACTCTCACTCCTTGTGTACAATACTCTCACCCCTTGGGTACAATACTCTTATCCTTTGGGTAGAATACTCTCACCCCTTGGGTACAATACTCTCACCCTTGGATGCAATACTCTCACCCCTTGGGTACAATACTCTCACTTCTTGGGTACAATACTCTCACTTCTTGAGTACAATACTCTCACTCCTTGGGTACAATACTCTCACCCCTTGGGTACAATACTCTCACCCCTTGGGTACAATACTCTCACCCTTGGGTACAATGCTCTCACCCCTTGGGTACAATACCCTCACCCCTTGGGTACAATGCTCTCACCCCCTGGGTACAATACTCTCACCCCTTGGGTACAATACTCTTATCCCTTTGGGTACAATACTCTCACCCCTTGGGTACAATACTCTCACCACTTTGGTACAATACTCTTATCTCCTTGAGTACAATACTCTCACCCCTTGGGTACAATACTCTTATCCCCTTGGGTACAATATTCTCACCCGTTGGATACAATACTCTCATCTCTTGGGTACAATATTCTTATCCCCTTAGGTACAATACTCTCACTCCTTGGATAAAACACTCTCACCCCTTGGGTACAATACTCTTGTCTCCTTGGGTACAATATTCTCACCCCTTAGATACAATACTATCACCCCTTGGGTACAATACTCTCACCTCTTGGATACAATACTCTCACTCCTTGGGTGCAATACTCTCACCCCTTAGGTACAATACTCCTATCCCCTTGGGTACAATACCCTCACCCCTTGGGTACAATATTCTCACCCCTTGCATACTATACTCTCACCCCTTGGGTACAATATTCTCACCCCTTGGATACAATACTCTCACCCCTTGGGTACAATACTCTTATCTCCTTGGGTACAATACTCTCACCCCTTGGATACAATACTCTCACCCCTTGGGTACAATACTCTCACCCCTTGGATACAATACCCTCACCCCTTGGGTACAATATTCTCACTCCTTGCATACTATACTCTCACCCCTTGGGTACAATATTCTCACCTCTTGGATACAATACTCTCACCCCTTGGATACAATACTCTCACCCCTTGGGTACAATACTCTCACCCCCTTAGATACAATGCTCTCACCCCTTGGGTACAATACTCTTATCCCCTTGGGTACAATATTCTCACCCATTGGGTACAATACTCTTATCCCCATGGGTACAATACTCTCACCCCTTGGGTAAAATACTCTTATTCCCTTGGGTACAATACTCTCACCCCTTGGGTACAATACCTTCACCCCTTGGGTACAATATTCTCACCCCTTGGATACAATACTCTCACCCCTTGGGTACAATATTCTCACCCCTTGGATACAATACTCTCACCCCTTGGGTATAATACTCTCACCCCTTGGATACAATGTTCTCACCCCTTGGGTACAATACTCTTATCCCCTTGGGTACAATACTCTCA
>JAYMFT010256113.1:0-10834 GCA_038088735.1 Panulirus argus
TATATATATCCTAGCCTGAGCCAGGTACCCATTTTATCGACCAACCCCTAGGGTTGTATGAACAGCTCGGTTGACTGTGGACCGACCGCTGCAACCAGGATTCGAACCTATGATCTCTACCCTGGGCGGCACGTGAATGCGACACGGTCAGGAACACTGATCGTACACCATGGGAGACCATAGATATAGATCTAACATACAAAGGTATCCCAATTTGACAAATTAGCTGCTTAACAATATATTAGTCTGATTCTGCACAAAGAAATGGTTATAAACTTGTGGATAAGAGTTTTGCTTCGAATGAGGTACAGTTCTTTTTTCGACAGGATTCCGAGCAGTTCGTAATTGATAGCAACACTACTAACACGTTCAAAAATCTGGCAAGGCAAATAATTCACCCAAGGTCCATGAACTGACGCTATTTGATCCTCTGTTATAATAAGAAAAGTTACAGACTTCTCCTTACGTCATCAAATTGCTCTTCTCTTATTTCCGTACTAAGGCGTATGTTTCCAATCTCTTTCACTATCGCAAAACACCATCGAAATGACATAGTGCATTATTCTTACTTGTGTCCATTTATAATCCTCTATATGACATTGTTGCCATCAGGAAAAATCCTTCCTGTCCAGCACGGCCCTCTCAATCATTGTCTCTGTCACAGCGTGACCTTCTTAAAGAAGTGGCCATGTTTCGCTGTGGCGATCTAGCACACTCTAGTGGTGCATTATGTCAGGTATCTTATTACCGTATTTGTACCGGTCTTGACACTCGGAGACTCGTGATATTCATTTTGCGACTCTTGAAGATTATGATTATGGTAGAGCCGCCAAGTTATGGATGTTGACTGCTGTGGTATGGCCACCAGGGAGACTATCAATATGCTTGTGTAATTCTTCCAAGAATGGTCTGTGTGATGATAAGGCTGAGTAAAAAAAAAAAAATGACCTCGTTGTTATTGTTTTAGATACTGAGTGACGCTATGACGATGTTGGCTCGTCACTGACATTCACTGGTGAACATCCAAAGGAAAATCAACTTCACTCGACTTTCTGTAATAGTTGTTGGTCACTGTAGATGGAATCTATGGTCCATTACTTTCGCATGTTCTGCTGAATTATAATTTCCTGATACTGATATTGTTCATCTAAGTCATAAACAAGAATCGTAGCCTTTGACCAAAAGAAGAATTAATTATATTTACAATGGTCTGTACTGTTCGAAATTTTCAATTAGATTATTGATAGCTTCTGACTTTTCAGAGGATCATCGATTTAGACTTGTTTTTCCTTACTGAGGATTCGCAAAGTTCTTATGGTTACAACTAAATCAGGAATGTTAACTTACTGCGATAGGGATTACTCAGAAATCCCATAACGACTGTGTCGTAACCTAGATCATAATCTTAGGTAGCAAATATATTGACCTTCTACACGTAACAGCTGTACCTCTCGTTTTATAACACTTATTGCCCCTTCACAAAGTAACAGTTACACCCATCGCCATATAACGCTTACTCCCCTTCACCACGTAACGCTTAAATTTACGCCCGCACAAAGTACCTGCTATACCTCCCCAGCTGCATAACAGATACACCCCGTCACCACGTGATATACACACCTTTTCTTTTTACAACGTGCAAGATGATTTCCCCACCACGTGGCAGATGCTGCCCCACGATCGTCAGTTCATTATAATCCTCCCCACGCCAGGCAGGAGGTGACCATTACTAAGAGAGTTCAGCGATCATCTGAGGACGGGTCGTCACTATGACAACAGGGACTCTCTCTGGTGCCACACTGGTGGTGGTGGACTCCTCTCCTGTCGTTGGACCTTGTGTTGGTGAGGGCATCGTCTGGCTGAGCTCTGCTCACAAGCGCTGCCACTCCTGCAGTTAGACTCTGGAAGGCTTGCTTGGCTGCCTCGTCAACAGCGTCATTACTCTTGATTGTCAGTTTACCAGGTTTCCGCTGAATGAGCGCCGGTCGACATTGTTTATGAAGACTTAATAGTTTGGCTAATGTGACGATTTGCCAAGCCAACGTTGTATCTGTGGGTTAATGCACTGTATCGCCTGATATGATGACTATGAGTCGGCGACGAGTGGTCTTCTTCGCAAGTTACAGATATTCGTCCATATTAGGGTCCCCAGCATCGTCCTTCATGGCCTGAATTTTGATTATTCCGAGCTTCTGGGTCTGAATTGTCACGAAGTGTTGTTGATCAGGCTGGAGTAGAGTAGTCAGCTAGTGAGTGGCCAGCTTGAAGGTAGTACGACTTGAGTGCTAGATGTGTCCACCCCTCGTCTGTGGACTGGAGTGGGACTTCATGACTCATCCCACCTTCTCTCCTTCTCCTCAGACGTTGAATATGTTTTAATGGTCATGGCTTACGTCTTGTGAGCACACATCTTAAAGCCCAGCCTTTTACATTCAGTCTCGGTGTGATCTTGAGCACGTCAGGCATTTGTCATCTTACGGCGCCCGGCGAGTGCCAGCTGCAGGCCGTCTATATAGCAGAGAATGTGGGGCTCACGTCTGAAGGGATGCTTTGCAATATATCCTGTATAGACATTCAAGAATAATGGACTCGGAATGCTTCCCTTTCAGGTGCTACTCTCAGGTACGCGGTGGAGTGGCAGATGTGCCCGTGCAACTTTACCATGAATCGTTGGTTTGCGAGATAATCTTTGGACCATTCAAGCAATTTTCCCTTCACGCCTATATTAATCAATATCGCCATATGGCTTGTGTATTGGCCAGCATGAAGGCGTTTTCTAGACTGACCAGTGCCACCAGTATCTTACCATTGCTGATAAGGACAGAAGGCTCGTCAGTTTTCCCCCATATCACAAGGGTATGCAAACAAGTTGTGGATGAAGTGATTCTACTGCCAACCTGAAGCGTCTTAGGACCATCTACTCTATCCCTTCTCACAGGTAACTGGTTAAAGATACGAGCCAGGGCTTGTCTGGCTCCTTTGGGGTCGTAGAATCGCCGTCTGGTTCCCCCAGATAGATTTGTGATGTTAAGGATTGCATTCTGTCCACGGGGCTGGTGTTGTTGATCATTGGATAAGTAGTCTTGTTCGCCCCAGAGTTACTGTCCCTCCGACTGCTGGCCCTCAACAGCCTCCCAGTGGTATGAGGGACGTCTGTGTCACCCTGCTGCTCGCGGGCTATTTGTATGCGTCGCCCTCCTGCTGTCACTCGGTGGTTTCAGCTGTCCTCATATATGAGGAGGGAGCAGGTCGGTGGCAGCTCGATTAGCAGGAAAGTCAGCCAGCCGCCCTGTTTGTTCCATCGATTGGTCGTGGGTGAGCCGTCTGTTTGCTCGACCCCGCTACCTGTCACCCTCCTAATTCGTACCCACAAATTACCCAGCTTGATGCTCTGCTAAAGCTGTAAGCTCCATTCTGGTTACGCCTTGCGCTGCACGTTGGATTCAGATAGCTGTCTCGGATGGATGTACCCTGTGACGACTTAGTTGGGGAATTCGGTCTGCGTCCGATGCGTGTTTCCTTTAGCTCTTCCTCGCCATGTTTACCTGGTGATTCCATCATCACATTTCAACCAGTGGTCCCTGTGACGTCTGCCATGAGATCTGGCCTTAGGAATGGGAGGCTTTGAAGCTTCATGGACAACTTCTGTCAAGCTTTCCGAGGGGTTCATCCAGTTCATCTGGAAGAGTGTAAGATGAATGCTACGCCTCCAAGCACGACCAAAACTTATCCGAGTCTTCTCTTTGGAGTTGCCATTTTGGCAGAGGATGAGGTCGACGAAGACTTCGTAACAGTCTGCACGCCAGTAATAACTGCAAAATGATCGTTGGTGAAAACGGGTGAACAGCAAAGGCGTCATGTAACCTGTAGGAATCTGTTAGGAACGTAATGAGATCAAACTATCCCCCTCCTCCCCACGATGTGTTTCAGTTTACCTGAGTTTAACAAGCAGATGACAGGAGTGTCATTCAGTAACTGACAAGGTGGCGGCCATCCGTATCGTAGGTCCAGGAGAGTTGTATTAAGGATACTGGGTGTAGTAATTACTTTCATTTTAAACTGGTTCGGGATGTCTCGCTCCTGGATATTTCTTTTTGTGTTTTATTATTAATTCGTTTAATTTTTTCTCATTCATTATATTTCTTTTTTTTAAGTTTTGGAAGATGCAAGCCTAGCATCTAGAGGCCAATGTCATATGACAGTCTGTCCAGTCTCCAAGGAGATTTACTGCGATTCTTTTAATACGTTGTGTGCCGTGATGCTGCCGGTAGCTAAGGTCAAAGAGACAGCCTATACGATCCACTCTCTTGGTCGACGAGCGTAACTTCTCGTCAGAAAACAGCGACTCTCACCATCATTATATATGCTCTGTTCTGCACGTTGGTGTAGGGAAGGGAAAATTGCAGAAGCCCTGGAAGGGACAACTGCTGGGACCCCAGAGAGACAATGTTTTCTGAAGTAGATAAATGTCTGCATTCTTCTCTATAACCATTCCTTTTTCTTTAAGGAGGTGGACTCTGGGTCTCACTTCTTAAAGATTCCACTGGAGGAGATAAGGGTAATTACTGTTGTGCCTGTCTCCATGGTCTTCAACTCGTTCTGACTCGTTTGTCGGATCATAGATTGTCGCTTCCTGAGAAGCTCAGACTTGGTCTGTTGTTCCTTATAAAGGCTGTGGGTAGCGCCTGAGGGTGAAGGAACCAGTTCGACGGTGGGTAATATTGTCGATCTTGGTTAGAGCTCTAATTATTCCCTGACTATAGGTTGGCTGTAGTTACGTTAAGTGAGTTCTGGGAATGGTGCCTGGTTGACGTGAGTTGGTCCAAGTCTAAGGTTGGACCAGGGTGAGTAGAAGGGTCTGTGGCTGGACGTCGTTGAGTAGGGAGGTGTGATATCGTAGTACCTGACTGGCGGAGGTGGACGTGGTAACTCTTGCAACCTGGGAACGCTACCTCCTCTATCTTTCCTGGATCACATATGCGTCCTAACTGCTCGCACAGAACGACTGTCAGGATTTTCATCGGGTTCGTCTGACTTAGGTGACGGGTTCCGACGGCGAAGCTGGTGCTGGAGTGGAAAGGTACGCTGTTGTGGCTTACTGTGTGCCAGATCGTCCCTGGCCTGGAAGCCCGACCTTCTCCAGATGTTGCTGATATTTCTGGACTGTCAGTTGCTACGTCTGGAACGGGTTGTGTGAAAGTTGTCTTTGGTGGAAACGGAAGGAGTCTTAAAGTCGTTTATGGATGAAATGGGAAATGCACCAGTGAGGTCATAGTCGCAGTTCAGATAATGACAAATGAGGTGTTCTGACCGCCACACGATGTCCCTGCTTGGACCCTGGGAAGGAGGGTTCCTCCCACTCTGGTCTTCCATCTGCTTTCTGTCTGTCATACCTTTCAGTACCTACAGCTTCCTCAGTTCAACTTTGCACCTGCGGTTTCAGGCGTGATAGCTTCCGCCGTAGCAAGACAATGGTTGGTCAAGTCTTGCTTCAACATTTCCCACATGCGTTTTACTGTCTTGTGACCTCCGCTATGCTCCCTGGTAACGTTTCCAGTTTCCTAAGTCTCGGCAACTTTGAGGGAGAGTCCCTGGAAAGTGATTATCAAAGAGCGGTTCCAAAACCTCCACTTGTCAATTAGGTTAATACGTGATACCTGAAGAAGGCCGACCTAAGTTGAGCTCCATGTACTGGAAGCTGCTAGTGGAGGCAATCGCTCTCTGCTAAATTTTTATGTAAGCTGGTCTAACTTTCCAGAAAGATATTATAACTTGCAGCGGTCGACCTGACTCTCCCTACCACACTGGAAAGCCAACAGTAGCTAATTTCACCCTCATCCTCAGGCTAATTCACAACACTCACGATTACTCGTGCTTGACCTTGGGCTCGTATGCGACACTGATGATAACTAGTGGTTGACCTGAGTCTCACATATGGGGCTGAAGGCTAACAAGCAGCTGACCCACGACCAAGCCAGTGTGCACTGAGAGTCAGCAGTCGCTGACCCGTGACCCCACACGCGAGAGTCCTCTCTGACCTTCTCGTTCCGCGGGTGATCACGGCTCTCTATTGACATGTGTCGACGAGCCCATCAAAGGTTGTTTGTTCTGCCTGTTGGGAGAGGGGGCGTCCGATGTAGAGTTGTAGGCGGCATTATGATCGTGGGCGGTACTCCAGCACGTCGCTCGCCTCTTAGATCTACGTAGACTTGGGCAATTGACACGTGATTGTGTGCAGATAGACGGGGCTGTAATTACCTATTTGTGAACACTTATTCGTAATGTATGGGGAAGGAGCTCTACATTACGGGGGACCCATCTCGCGAATTTTCGCTGCTGTTATGCATCTTTTAAAGCTGCATAACCCCCATAAAAGGGCAGCTGCGATTAGTTTTGAAAATATGGGAAAGAGAAAGAGAAAAGAAAGAGAAAAAATATACGTATTTCTTTTTATCTTATCTTGTTATATTGCCACATATAAATACATTGGTGCATTATATTGCGACATGTGTGAATATATGTAAGCAATGGAAACAACTGAACGAGTAGAATTTTTCCTGAAACAGAGGTTGATAGACAATCGAAAAGACTATAGCACATACAGAACACATGATACTGAATGATGCAGTACGAATCAAGGACTCTGAATACGTTATTAAAGCAGATATAAGCAAAATTTTATCTCTGAGGTCTTGAAAGAAAGTAGAAATGAATTTAACAGCAAGTAATTATGCCACGTTTTCTAAAATATCGGACGTTAGGAAGCATCTGTGATAAACAAATTATTGGAAATAATCCCCTTGGGGAAGATCAGGCAACGATTATTGGACGTGATGAGTCTCACCAAATGCTGCGTGTTTTAATGAAGGGTTGTGATGATGGTGGTTGGTCATGATGAGGATAATGATGACTACGATTATGGCGTTGTTAATGATGATGATGCGGCAGGAACTGGCGCTGCTAACGGCGCTGGTAAAGCTAGTGGCGGAAGTGGTCTGGTAACGATGCTCTTACCAGTTACGATGATTGGCCTCAGGGGTAATGGACTCGTTGTTTGGACTCGTTGGTTCGTGGCAGTGTGTACCAACATCCTATTATATATATATATATATATATATATATTATTTCTTCTTTTTATCTACAACCACTCTGTCCTTTATATAATCGGGATCTAAGGGTATTAAAGTTACCCCAGGTAATATAGACAATCCAGTTAGAAATTCTTTAATTACATTACACATTTCAATGAAAAGAAAAAAAGAATCTGTGGGTGATGAGGGAGAGGAGAATGACTAGATTACTGGAGTTGCGCCAGAGGCCAGAGAGTGTAGGGTGTAGGCATCTGAGCACTGAGTGCAACGGGCACAGGAAAATGATGACAGATTCATTCACTCAAAGAGACAAACGTGAACGCGAAGCAGTTCTGAAGTACGAGTTAGCCTACTTCTGTGTCTAATCAAGAACAGGATTTTACCATGAATATGTGGGATGTACATATGTACTTTCCCTGAATGTGGAGTCAGTAATCCGTGTACAGAAAAGCTCGACATACGTAAAAGGGAAGAAACTAGTAGGATATAAGATGCATATGGGTGGGAAATGGAAGCAAAGCTTCCCCCTTGCTGTACACTTACCAAAGTCAGAGGAGTGTTGATGCCACGTGAGTTTGTGTCTGATGGTTGAACCATTGATGCTGCTCTTTGAAGGTGGTGTGATTAAGAGTATTGTTGAAGTAGATGAGATGTGGTATTAAAACTCTTGTTTTCGAGAAATTATTAGTGATTGACGTCTTGATCCATTGCAACCTTAAAAGTTAGAGTTTTTCTTCTGTGTAATGGCTTTAGGATAGTTAATGAGGGAGAGGACGCTCAGTCTTCAGGGAGATTGTTTGATGCTGCTAAATGGAGCGACAGTGAAGACTCCTTTGATGATAGGAGAGTCGCCTGCATATGAGATTGCATGTCTGTGGTTACTGCGAGAGTCATCGAAACGTGAATGAATAAAAGTAGGGGCATGAAGAGAACCGGGATACTCCAACAGTAACGGGAAAGAGTAGTCAGTTGACCATTGTGTGGCAACGTTTTTTGAACAGAAAAGAGAATTTGCAGGTTGAAAGGGATAGCTGAACCAGGGAAGTTGAGAGAAAAGCCCCTGATGCCAAACTCTGTCAAAAGCTTAGGAGATGTCAGATGCAATAAGAGAACATTTCAAGTTTTCGAGGCAAGAGTCTAAATTTTGAGTTATGAAAGAGTTTCAGATTGTACCTTCTCTTTCATGTCGGCTTATTTCTTTTTGATGGGAAAGAAATTCTTGGCTTATGAAAATATCCATTATTTTCGGGTGCTTGAGTTGAGAACCATTTTTATGTTCTTGGACAGAAGGCCATCGTGTTGAGGAGTAAGGCATGCGTTGGCATGCTTCCAGGTGGGGAATGTAGCAGGATAAAGCATGAATCAGAAAAGCGTACATAGGATTTGAGGTCGATTCCGAGGCACTCCCCTGTACACATGCCGAAGGAAAGCCAACCGGGCATGAAGATTTGTTGGGGTCAAAGTGTGGCAGCATGGATAAGCAGCGTTAACATAACACTTAGGGAACAGCATAAGGGAAGGACTGCATGGGCTGCAAAGAGGAAGGAAATGATTTCGCGGATCTGTTATTGTCTTTTACATTTTCTGAATACATGAACCCAAGGAAATCAGAGCATGTCAGAGTGACGGTAGCGATCAGATAGGATTATGGCTGATAGACTGATCTCAAACGAAATGTACCTCGGAAAGAGAAAGAAATGTATCTGTTGTGCATTTTGCTTTCGCTTTTGCCTAGAATTTACATGTCTGGTTTAAGGTCATATATCCTGGGATTGTGTCATTTCGAGTGTGTGTTGACCTGACAGAAAAGGTTAAACTGAGGAGGAAAGGTGGATTTTCTGATAAGGAGAAATGACTGGTAGGAGAAAGATCAATACAGTTATATTTTGCATATATGGCTGAGGTTGGATAATGAGTACGAATAGTGAAGCCCATGACAGTCAGCTTGACTTCATCGCCAAACGACGTGGGATTTAGAAGAGCAGTGATGGTTGGTATTACTTGTAATCTATGAATTCGGTGTCTGTATATACCTACTTATCATCGCCATATTAAAAGCTGATCTCATAGGTACTGGAGAGCTCTTCTTTAAATATGATTCTTTCAGCAGAGAAACAATGTATCACTGAGAATTCATTATATAATTCATCAGCATTATATCAGTCATACAGCAGCTCTGAGCTAATTTCCAGAGGTTCTCTCCCTTTAGCATGTTCCATTATCATTTACTTTGCAACTGGTATCGAAACTTGGCTACTCCATATCTCACGTCATTTGCATTTAGAATATGTATATCTGAGATCAACACACTGTTCATACATTGACTACGGTGAAATGAGTCTCTCTCCTGTCCTACTTGTTGATCCATAGCAGACATCACACCTTCTTCAGGCCATATTACGTCCTTGTGTTCGAACCTACACACTGTTTTAACCATAAAAGCCTTAGGCTATTTCCTCTCTCTCTCTCTCTCTCTCTCTCTCTCTCTCTCTCTCTCTCACACCATAAATCGTATTGTTGACAAATGGGTGCCTGGTTCCCGCTCTGTTGATATAATGTCTCGTTTCTTTTCTTTTTTTTTTTTTTTTTGGAAATTCGTCTTATAAACTGCGCCGTTGAAATGGTAGCCGAAGTACATTATCTTTTGGGATTCTGGCCTCCTACTTCGTCTCCTTGAAATATCTGTGAGCTTTACTACTTCCACCACGCTAACCTGTGAGATCCTGGTGTCTTCCATTATCACAAACAGCCTCAGAAGGATCCGATGGTCTGTTGTTGCCTAAATTCCTTTGTGTTACTCTTGGTTTGGATGCTACAGAGGGATGCACAACGAATGAAACCAATGCAGCGACAACGGGGCAAGTGATCAACAACGCGCGTACGCTCTCCCCTTCACAAGTCTTTGGCCATACTATTGACGATTTCTTGTACACCTACCCACCCACTGATGTAGTGAAGTAGATGTTATTAGATCTACAAACTTTCACTGCTTTTGATTAGCAGATAGACAGATTACCGGATGCTCACTACAAGTCAGAACGACTGGAAAAAAACTATGAACGCGGAGGAGGTAGGTATACGGGGGGGGTAGGCTGCAGAGGTTTTGTGTAAACAGCAGTAAGAGAAAAATGAGTCTACATATCACCTCATTAACCATCTTTTATCGTCCGTTTTCCCTTGTTCCCCAGTTATGTTACGACATCTATTCATAGTCTTCCCCAGTTTCGTAACATATACCGGATACCATGTGCTGAAAGTGTTTAAATGATACCTCCTCATACGAGTATGTTGCCAGTTTTCCAATTCCCTATATAGTACAACGCCTTGTCCGTTTTACCTTCATGCATTTTTGTCCACAGGCATCACCAATAACGTTGTTCCCATGTTTCATTCACTTTCTTTCTCACTCCTCTCAGATGTGGGGTTTCCGCCCACGCCCGTTGTGTATGCCAGTGCACCGGTTCCCTCTCGCTCACCTTTTCAATTTTTCTTACCTTTCGCTGGATGGGCAAAATTGTCATGCACTGGGCCATATGAAGTGATGTGACGATTCTTCAATAAAACTCTGTTTCAATTTGCTTTCCATCTGCAATGTAGTCTGGACACTTTTTTCTCAAAAGGTTTCGTGCGTGTATATATATATATATATATATATATATATATATATATATATATTACTCACCTTCGCATTTAAATCACCCATCACTAATACCCGGTCTCGTGCACCAAAACTTCTGACACAC
>JAYMFT010256124.1:0-10834 GCA_038088735.1 Panulirus argus
TATATATATATATATATATATATATATATATATATATATATATATATATATATATATTCACATACATTCATATACATATATTTACCTATGCATATATCCATGCTTTAGCGTTACTGACCATGCGTCAGCATAGACCCGTCCAGGGTCGGGCCCGCAAGGGCGCGGCAGTTGGCCCACACCCAAATTAGGTGTTCATCCTCCACTTGGGGCTGGTTAGTAAATGCGTACCTGGCTTAGGTTGGTTAGGTTGGGTATTATTTGTGGTTAGGTTAGTTTGTTGCAGGGAGAGGATTTTACATTCATATTTCCCTGTCTGTTAACCTTGTCTTACTACTATGCACACTCACCCTATTTGCATATCTTCCTGTTTTCTTGTTTATTCTCTTAAGGGCATGAGTGAGTGTTGGGTGGGTGAGGGGGGGAGGGTCTGACTACCCTCCTCTGGGGAAGGCTTCCCTCCAGGACTGTTGTTTTTATTCTCACGTTTAGACTTTTTTCCGTTTTTTATCTCACTGTCCTGCCCAGACTTTTGTATGTGGGGGGGGGGGGTAAGCTGGAGACTCATGTCTGTATCCTTTTATATAATCTCTTGTTGCCTCCACCGTGTCGTGTCGTACACGTTGCCTTTTCTCGAACGGCTCCGTCTGTACGTCTGTCGATACGAACGTAAGTCTCTTGACATACTAGAGAGGTTACGTCTGGCCCGACGGTCGTGTCTCCAGTCACACTATCGCAGGTAATGTCAGCATCCTCCGGCGTATTGTGTCGTGTCTCGTCCGTAGCTTCCGTCCCTACCTACGGGCGTCCTAGGATATGTCATTACCTCCCGTCCGTGCTTACGGGCGTCCGGTGATACGTCCCAGACTTGAGTAAGGACCACGGACTGTCTTGACTGATTTAACACACCAGGCTGTTCGGTCTGCACCAAGTGTACCTCAACCTCTGCTGAGGTGCCAAGATGGAGTCCAGACGACGTTCTCTCTTGTTTTCGTCCGCCAATTCGTTCGTCAGTTTATCCTTCCGTTCGTCCGTCTGCCGCTCCGCCTTCTTATCCGGTCGTTCGTCGGAACGTCCTCTCTCCAGGGGAACCCTGTGGTCGGGGGAGTCCCTAAATCTGGGGGAAACCAAGATCGGGGGACCCCAGGAACAGGGGGACCTGAAGATCAAAGGAACCCTAACGTGCAAGCCTCTGTAGCCAGAGGGAGACGATCGCGCTCCCCAGCCCTGCCCTCTGGCCCCAGACCGACTCTGCAGGAAACAGACGCAATGGCAACTCGGTGAACGTAAGAGTGACGTCACCGGATCATGACAGGTGCAATGGTGCTCTTTCCAGCCCTCCTCTCTTCCCGTCCCTGTCATCCCGTCCTTGCGCGTACTTAGATCACCGTCTACTAACCAACCCCCAGGTGTTTTATATTTTTCCGTGGTTAGCCGGTCGTGGAAATCCGTATATGACGTGTACGTACTGACTACGTGTATCTGTACGTGGCACCACGGACGCGTGATGCCATAGTCATGGAAAGTCTGACTCTAACTTTCCCTCGCATCTGGCAGCACTAAAGGCGACGACAACATCAGCTAATCATCTTTCAGGAAGAACATTCTGCCAACCAATCAGCGGCCAGCTCACAAAGGCAGACCGAGCTGCCAGCTAATCAGCTGCTAGCTTTCCCAGGAAGAGCCAGCTACCAACCAATCAGCGGCCAGCTCATGCAGGAATCGTCTCCTCCCCTTAGCATTTGTATGTGTGGCCGTCTCTTGGGCCCAAATAACTTTAGATCGTGACTGGGAAGCAATGGAAGCAGCCAACGCCATTCCCGGCCCAACTGTCTTCCTCTGCTGTGATTGGTGGGCCATTCTAACGACTAACCAAGGACGGGAATCCCGGCTTGTGATTGGTGGACTCATTTGTGACGATTCTGTGGGACGACAGGAATCCCAGCCTGGGACTGGAGGATCATCCCCTATAGTAAAGCAGTTCTGGGATTACACCAGGGTTGGAGTAATTGAAATAGTAATCCAATTGAAATGTAATTTATTACAGAAATATTGTAATTATAATTGTAATTGTAATTGATTTTGTAATTGTAATATGATTGCTATTCCCAGATGTATTCGTAATTATAATTGTAATGTTTGAAAATGGAAAGTAATTGTAATTATGATTTGATTTTTAAAGCCTAATTGCTCTAACTCTGGATTAGATAGACGCAATCCTATGGTCAGGAAAAGCTAGGATCTCCTCTCTCTCTCTCTCTCTCTCTCTCTCTCGGTAATTCACTGTATTCCTCTCCCAGTCAAAGCGACAAGATATCGACGTCAATATTCAACAGCATCAAAGTAGTAGCGATATTATCTACTCTTTGGCAAGCTGCAGGGATGAAGAGGCTCTGAGCCGGCCAATCATCGCTCTCCGACAGTGCTCCCTGCCTCGAGTTACCAGCCAATCAGCACTCGGGTTTTGCTTGTTCTTATGCCTGTGGACAGCGTGCAGCCAATCAGCGTCGAGTGAACCAGTTTTGCAGACGTCACTGAACTGTTTGTTGATAATCAGTCACTCGCCGTTTACAAAGTTTTGCCAGCTTCAACCAGACGTCGGGTTTGCACTCAGCCAATCCCAGCCTACAGTCACAGTTGTGTTTTACGTCATTCTTGGTTGCAGTTCACAGAACTACAGACAACGGCTGAGCCGGAGTCAAGGATTGTTAACAAACAAAACAATATTGCAGCTGATCAAAGTTTCACCTGATCACTATCCAACTCATCTGTTTTCATAACTTTTTTATGAAATGAAAACTTTGACTCCAGCCAAGGTATATTATTTTCATAGATTTCATGAGAGACTTTACCCCATGAGACCGCGTCCACGATAACTGTTCCCGTGAGCCGTGAGGTTTGTGTTCTGGACACAGGTATTGATACGTGTCATTGGATACATATGTATCCCTGCAGCCCTGGCACCGCTCACTAGCCAACCTTGCCATACATCTATACATAGCATCCAACCCAGGCGTCTCTGTTCCCCTGAACAGATTGATTTGGCTGAACACCATCACATGTCTCATGCAAATGGAGTTCATATATATATATATATATATATATATATATATATATATTCCATCTTTTGGTATATATATGTGTGTCAGTTTTTGTGTCCATCAGCTGGTCCTGTGTTGACGCAGCAGCCGCTGTGAAAACCGTACCCATTGTTTGGCCCAGCGCCGTGCCAGCTGTAACCCTAAAGCCCATCTTGCACGACCCCCCCCAAGCAAGTAAGTTATGTATAGCGTCATGAGCACGATCGCACGAGTCATGAGCACGACGGGACGACTCTTGAGCATGATGGCCTGGCCCGACGGCTGAGGATCAGGCCAGAGTTCCCAGCATCTTACGGCAGGGTCGTCAAGGGAATTGCCGTCGTGCCCAAGGGTCGTACTCTCGTGCTCAAGGGGTAAATGAATATGGTGGGAGTCGTATTCAGGGCCACTCAAGCATCGTCATAAAGAATTATGATTACAAAAAATCGCTGAGAAGCATTTTATGTCGTGTAATTCCCCCGCTGGAGATGATATTCAATGGAAAAAAAAAAATGCAGGAATATTTCCTCTCACGTATTGCCATACGAGGTAAGAATTACCATTCAATAGAACCCATCACCTGGGGACGAGAGCAACACACCACGACACATCACCAGGGGACGAGACCTGACCTGCTGACGGAGAGTCCAGGATTCACGATGGCCAGACAGACAGACACACACACAGGTACAAGATGGGAAAACTTCTCATTTTTAAGTATATCGCAAAGTCGTAACAACTATCATCAGACTTAGATACACACACACACACAGTGGGCAGGTCCAGCGGTACAGCAGAAGGCCTCCCTTGCCCTACATTTCCAATGCTCACGTCCAGCACAGGCTGCAGACAGAGGCCCAGCGCCCTCCTCCTCTTCTCATTAGAACAAGTCTGGACATAAAAGAAATTAGTTAGGTAAATTAGTAAACCGTGTGTATGAAGAAGTCCGATGTTCCTGCCGTAAAATTGGTTTAAAGAGCCAAGCCAATGAGGAAGCGTCCTTGCTCAGAAAATGTGGATGACGGCATGAAGGACTTAGTGTCTCCGTGTTTAATTAAGTTCTGTATGGTCACTGTTGTCTACACTTCCTGTCCAGTGTTGCCTATATTGCATATCTTAACTCATGCATATGACTCAGACTTGGAGGGGCAGCATGGGGAGGGGGGGGGATGCCCTAGGAAACTTGCCTGAATCTGAAGTAAGGAAGGTGTCTCAACGCGCTGCCCAAGTGTATGCCACCATACTTCATGTATCTTTATATCGGCAGTGAAAACAGAATATCTCAGTTTGTTTAGGCCGAAATTACACAGAACTCCTCTTTTCTGTTTTTTACTCTCCGAATAGTGGGTTTTTGTGGAATTGATAATAGTGACACTGCTATTTATTGCTTCATATATATATATATATATATATATATATATATATATATATATATATAATTGCTGGAATTTCCAGTCATCGATGGTCCAGTTAGCCCAGCTCCCGCCTGGAAACATTGGCCGCGGCTGCAGAGAGGAAAGTCAGGGTTGTGCATGGTGAGGGCCAGAGCCTCCCTGCCAAACATGAACAGTTTGTTTACATTGTCTACCCCTTTTAAACAACACATTGTTGTAGATAATGTTGTGGGCAAAGGGGGGTTGGGGAAAGATCGATGGTTAAGTAGGGAGAATGATGCTTGAACTTATTGAAAGGAAAACTGATGGTTGCTGTGCGTGGGGGAAGGGGGAGGGTTGATTGCCAGGGATTCATAAGTTGTTGAACTTAGAGAACCTGAGTTGGAGAACCAGTGTTCGAAGCGTTCGATCCTGGTAATTGATGTCGTGAATCACTGAAGACGATCCCTTGAAAGTTCAGTATAAACCATCGTACTTAATGGACCGCCTCTCATGCACCGTGTGCAGGCCAGACGTTGCTCCCAGGTTTTCACGCCTGATTCTGTCTTCTCCAGACAACCCGCATCACGTGAATTTTTCCTCACCTCGCCAGACTGGTGGGAGGTGGGTTACCAACCATTTCCTGCGACGCAAAATTTACCAATGAGAAATGCATTTGCTTGATGTCCGTCATTGTTTGAATTGACTCGGTAACCACATGTTTCCTAACGCTACCTGACCTGTCTCAGGTTACGGTAGCTTAGGAAGCATCAGGAGGGAGTAGTGACCAACCCCCAGAAAGCGTGTTGCTCATTAGTAAATATTGCTAGCTGTTGCCCATGGCTGGCGACCCTCTTGGGATACAGAAGTAATAATTACTTCTAATTCTTGTCATTGATTACCTTTCATAGCAGTTTGATTTGTCGATTACTTATACGAAACAATTACTTTCCTGTGCCTTATCCCAGAATGTAATTTAACATGTACCCTGTTTCGTTTTCATCCCAGGTAAAGAAAACGGGATCTGTACTCATAGTGATCTTCCAAGATGACCAATCAGCTCGTTAAGTCCGTCAATGATTGCTCTGAGGTTGTTCAGTGGTAGAGCTTGTTCCGTGGCCCTGACACTCCCTCTAATGACCCCTCCCAGCCAATAGGAACACGGGGTACATGCGCTTCCTCTCAGGCAGTGATAGAAGTTGATGTACGTAGTGCTGAACCTCGTAGAAACTGGTGTTGCAGGGCAAGCAGCGTGTACGCCTGCAGAGAGAATAACTAGTGTTGCTCTGTATCAAATGTACTTGAAGTATGAATATTTGAACCTTTAGTTATTTGGAAGTTCTAGAAACTGGTGAGTTTTTTTTGTGAACCCTTAGAAACTGGTGTCTTAGCAATCGTTGTAGAGAGACTGGTGCCCTCTAGTAGACGACCTAGAAATTCATATAGCCCATAGAGGACTTTCTAGAACATTCTAGTCTATACAGGAAACCCTAGAGACTTGTACCCTACAACACTTCCCTTAGAAATAAGTGTCCTGTCGTGAGAGCACCCCACAGCCAAGCATCCCGGAAGCAACAGCATGCCAGGTGAAGGCAGACTGACACGCCACACTCATAGCTAAGATCCTCGCCCTTCACAACGAAGGCGTCCCCGATTTTGTCTCTCTCTCGAGCAAGGAAGTCCACGTGACGCAGCCTGCTGACGCTAGACCCTGTGAGCAGATGTGTTCCGAGGTGTTTTCCATGAGTGTTATGGACTTAGCGATGGATTAAACGCCTAGAGACTCTTTCGTAGACCTCTGATGCCCCATTTTGCTGTCGAAGCACAAAGAGACCCAAGGGTATTCACCGCCCACCGGACGTCTTCGTCGACTCCAGATTTCCCCAGGGACGTGGTTGTACTCAGATAAAACTTTGAACCGCTTCTTGGGACGCCCTCTTCGGCGCCGGATTTCCCTGAGGACGTGCTCGTCAAGACGAAGGACTCCAAATCTCCTGTTTAGTACGTCGTCTCCGACCGCAGAGTTGCTCCGATTGGCGGCACGGGTAGGGCATGGTATCGGGCGGGGTGACTGATGCCCAAACCTGGAGACCTTAGGAGCAGAAGGGCCGACACACCTGGCGGAGGAGCCTGCTCGGCCCCGCCCTCCCACGACTCCTCATGCTCGTCTCCGGGCAATACCACGTCTACTTCAGCGTTCTACAATCCAACTGTGGCAGTGAGGCTGGACAGTACGTAGCTAACCTTCCTACAGCTCTCCTTCAGCAGTTAGCCTCCCCCTCCCGTTCCCTTAAAGAGGCTGGCCAGTACGTAGCTACCCTTTCTACTGCTCCCTCTGCAGGTAGCCCCTAAAACCTAACCCAAACCCACCCCTCAAGGGTACTGGACGCCTCAGTTGACGAGCCTGTAGTACAATGCTCTCAGATTTTCCTTACTTTTTTGATCGGTTGTTTTAAGTAAAACTTTCATTCGTTTACCTGACGCTTCTTTTGTTGAAATTTCATTATTTTGCGCTGGGTTGTTATGAGTAGTTTTTTGTTGTTTTACTAATCACAGCAGCAAGCGCTCCTATCGTTAACTGGAATCCCTTCTTAAATAATTAGGTAAGAATATAAACTAACCTAGGTTTTGTTTATCTACTCATATGAAAGGTTTGTATGATTTTTTTTATTGATTTGATTAATATTTACCTCTTAACACCTCATTCCTTTGATCAAACTAAACTACTTTGACTTTTTTCTCATATGATGGATTACTTTGATCATTTCCCAACATAATTTTACAAGTTGCTATGATACTTTTTTAGCTTTTTTAAGTGGCATAACTGACTGCTCTTGTAAATTCTTTTTCTTTATATTTTACAGATTATCTTAACAACATTCTTAAAGAGATTTCTATTCTTTATCTGTCTTTTCTCCTTATCTACATATTTATTTTTTTTACTTTATTTTGTTAATGCATATATTCATTTCCATATCGATATATATATATATATATATATATATATATATATATATATATATATATATATATATAAAAGATTTCGTTACTTGGATTATAACTTTAGAAAGTTCTAAGGTCCGCCTGTCCCCTTGTATTTGTCATTTAGTTACGGTATTTGGGGGGGGGGGGAGTCACTATGCCCTGCCCCCACAACAACCCTCATCAAATCAATGACCTATAAACCTTACCCATATCAAGCCATGTCAAACTACGTCATGTCATGCAGAGCACATTACTAAGTTTCTATGAATTTTAGGGATGTTCAATGTTGATTATATCCTTTATAAGGACAAGGAACATGATCGTAATGATATTATCATTATCATTAGTGTTAATTAATGAATATAATAATAATGATAATAATAGTGATTCATTATAATGATATTTAATAATAATGATGATGATAATGATAATAATAATAATAAGGATAATAGTGATTCATTATAATGGTGATATTTTTCGTATTCCCCACTTTAGCGGGGTAGCGTCAGGAACAAACGCTGGCCTCATTTGCACACACCCACTCCGTAGCGTCATGTATATAGTACCGAAACAAGAGCCCACAATCCACACCAAAGTCCTTGGTTTGCCATGACCACTTCATATGCTCCGGTTCAACCCGTTAACAGCTCGTCACGCCCATATACCCCTTCGCTCTCAGTCTTTCTATCCAGCGCATGCCTCTCTTCCTCTTGAATGTTTAAGCCCCAGTACCAGTAAACCTTGTTTAACCTAACCTTCCATCTCCTCCTTGGTCTCTCTCCTTCCTTTATCTCCAATTCCTCCCCACAGACATTCTTTATCAGTCTACCTTTACATTCCTGCACCATCATAGTACAGTCAGCCGTCACAGTAAGATCGACCTCCGTATACGCTTATATCTGGCACTGCAATTTCCCACACGATCGATCGGTCTTGTGTCTCATCTCGTCTTTATGCATTTCGTTTCCAGCTCTTCCGCCCTCTTGCTACCCTTTTCCTTCCAGACCCAAGAGACAGAACCATACGACTCTCTGGAGACGTCTGTAGCCTCTACCTGTACGGACGCTGACCTTTCCCTCCACGCGCTCCTTTACACACCCAAGACCTTAACCCCTTCTTCCACACCGTGACTTCAGCTCTCGTGGTTCCATCCGCTGCCAAGCCCACTCCAAAGCACTCCTCCTCCTCCTCCTCCTTAGCCTTTAAACTCACACACAAATCATCCTATCCTAACACCCCCACACACACACCTCCACCCCATGCTGCACATCAGTTCCTTAATATTATTCACATATATTTTTATCTTTCTGTTTTTACACACTCTCAAATTCTGTCGCCGACTTTAGGAGTTGGTCTGTGAAGTCCTGCCACTGGGGTCTTCTCACCTGCAAACATTAAATGATTCACTTCCCACGCTCCACCCCATCTCTGGCATACTGCACACCCGCCCATTGCTCCAGTAACCTTACATTCACCCCCTTTACCATCCCATCCATAAACAGATTAAACAGACTTATACGCAGACCCACTTTCACCGGGAATCACTTACCCTCCTCCCTTCCTACTCCCACGTAGGCCTTACTCTCATGGTAAAATCTTCTTGCTGTATTGATTTTCCAATAAACCCATATGTCCGTAGCACCTTCCTTAAAGCATTCCAGGTTACCATTTCATTTGCTTTCTCCAGATCCATAAACGTCAAAGACAAGTCCTTCTCTTTCCAAGTGTAGAAGAGCACATTCTTCAAAGTAGACAACTGATCCACACTTCCCCTACCACTCCTGAAGCCACACTGTTCTTAGCCAGTTAGATGTTTTCTGCATATCGCCGCCTTCTCAGTCATCAGTCACCCATCCACTGTACTATCTACTCAGCAAACCTGCATCTCTGTGATTCGAACATCCATTTGTATTCCCGTTCCATTTATACAAGGGCGCTATACATACACACACGCTGCCGGCGTTGAGGCACCTCACCTGGGTCCTTACACACGTCGAACAGCCTGACTACCCGATCAGCTCCACTGTCACACGCTTTTTTGCGAAACTTAACTACAGTCCCATCCACTGGCACTACTATCGTTTTGCCATATTTCATCTAGTGTAAGGCCTTCACTACGTACATCTCTCTTCACTCGGCATGCCAACTTGTCCTAAACACAAGTCCTGCCACCCCCATCATGTAACGCATTTAGCATTCCTGCAGAATATTCACTCCATCTTTTCGCATCTTCGTCTGTTGCTGCCTCCTCATCCGGAATCCTCACTTTCTTTCCCATTTGTTCTCTCATCATCTTCATGCTATTTGCATCCTTCCCAAATCATATTTTGATTCTCTCAGAAGTTTATCGGTACTTCTTTACCCCTTCCTTTCAGTTGTTCTTTGTCAATAGTTCTTGTACCTTTTTCTTGACCTCCTCCCACTTTCTCTTGTACTTCTCCCAGTTACTCGTGCGTCTTCCTTGCACATACCGTCTAACAATAAAAACTGTTAATAGTACTGATCATCATCATTATCTTCATCATCATAATAATAATAACAATAATAGTAAGAAAACATTATGTTCTTTCAATCACTGTCATAAATTTCCTCATAAATGTGTCGGTGCCCACAACCCAAGGATCCAACTAGGCAAGAGTCAGACCAAGAGAGGTTAGACCCGTCCCTGGGCAGACCTGGACCTTAGAACCCTTGCGGAGATGTAATCCATGTTGTTCAGGGTTCCCTGCTAGAGAGGAGCTCCCCCTGATAACCCCCTTCCCCCCCCTCACAGACAAAACGATCGTTAGGACTGATGTACTCTTGTTTCACTGGGTAATGTATCATTCTTCCCTAATTTTGAGGTTGCCGCAAAGGGTAATGTATTTTCTCTCTAGGTTTTCTTTTGCTGTGATGGTTATTGTATTTCTTTTTCCATGATTTATTGTTTGGCACGATGGGTAATGTATTTTTATCTCCTTATCTATTATTTGCCACAGTGGATATTGCAGTTATCTCCTCTTATATATCATTTGCCACAGTTATCATTGTAGTTTTCGCCTTACGATTTCATCTGATACGATAATTAATATACTTTTATTCGCTAGTATTGTATTTCCCGCATTCATTATAATTTCTACACTACCCTCTGGTTTGCTGCAGTCGTTAAGGAATTTCATTCTGCTTGTAGTCTTTTGAGGTGGGGGAAGTGGGGGTCATCTGCGTCCGGGTGGTAAGGCCGCTGTGGCTGGCTACCATGACGCCTTCGTCATAAACCATTTCGTTATACTGACGCCATCTACGTCTTCCGTCGTTTCTGAATCTCGCTCGGAGCTTTCCTAAGGTTGGTTGATCGATAAATAGGGTCTGGCTCAGGCTAAGGTATATATATATATATATATATATATATATATATATATA
>JAYMFT010256135.1:0-10834 GCA_038088735.1 Panulirus argus
GCTACCTCGCTAACGCGGGAAAAGGCAAATATGTATGGGGGGGGGGGAATAATAATAATAATAATAATAATAATAATAATAATAATAATAATAATAATATTTTTTCTTTCATACAAATTCGCCTTTTCTCGCATTAGCGAGGTAGCGTTAAGAACAGAGGACTGAGCTTTAGAGGGAAAATCCTCAACTGGCCCCTTCTATGTTCCTTTTTTGGAAAAGCAGAAACTGGAGGGGAGGATTTCCAGTCCTCCACTCCCTCCCCTTTTAGTCGCCTTTTCTGACACGCAGGGAATACGTGGGAAGTATTCTTTCTCCCCTATCCCCAGGGATAAATAATAATGATAATAATAATAATGAAAAAAAATTATAATAATCCCAGGGGATGGGGGAGAAAAAATACTTCCCACGTATTCCCTGGGTGTCAAAAAAGGTGACCAAAAGGGGAAGGAGCAGGGGGCTGGAAATCCTCCCCTCCTGTTTTTGCATTTCCAAAAGAAGAAAAAGAGAAGAGGGCCACGTGAGGAGTTTCCATCTAAGGCTCAGTCCTCTGTTCTTAACACTACCTTGTAATGCAGGAAATAGTGAATATGTACGAAAAAAAAAAAAAGATAATCCCTGTGGATAAGGGAGAAAGAATGCTGCCCATGTATTCCCTGCATGTTATAGAAAGTGACTAAGAGGGGAAGAAGTGGGTGGCAGGAAATCCTCCTTTCCTGTATCACTTTCCAAAAGAACAAGCAAAAGCAAGGAGCCAAGCATGAAATTTTCCCTCTAAGGCTCAGTCATCTATTCTTGACGCTACCATGTTCACGCAGAAAATGATGAGCATATATGAAAAAACAATAATATTAATGTGAGGCACTGACTATAGATGAAAATGTGCTGAGAAGGGTGGGTATGCTGTAAAGGAAATGCAGACAGATAAAATGTGGTGTAAGTAATAAAAGGATAAAACCATAAGGACCATGGGAAAGTCTTTGAGGCCCGGTGGTGGATAGGGGGCTGTGGTTTTCAGTGCACTGCACATAACAGCTAGAGAATGGAAGTGAATGAATGAATCCTTTCTTTGTCTGTTCCTGATGATACCTCGCTAACGCAGGAAACAGCAGACAAGCATTAAATTTTTTTCAATATTTGTTCACTGTTTCCCTTGATACAGAGGTAGCACAGGAACAGATGAAGAAAAAGTCTGTTTCTCCAACCATACTGATTAAGTAGTAACAATCCTGGTTTTGTCTGGTACCTTTGTAAATACTATGCAAAATATTCCTCAAATTTCCACGCTGGAGGGTACACAGTGTCCCTTATAGCTACAGGCAATGTATCAAAAATTTCTGAACTCTGGATGTTTAACCTGTTTTTCTTATTTTACTTTCTGCATTTTACATTTTCACAGAAAATATCTGCTTACTGAAACTTTAGGCACTATCTCTGAGTGGAATTTTGGAAACATGCCTCCTAAGGTTTTTGAAGGTTAAGCACAATTAGTTTCAAACATGATGAGAATCTCCAATCTTGAAAATAACTTAAAAGTTCACATAATTATGATGACCTAACCTAATATCACCAATACTAGTACAACTGGGCCCTGTAATGTCACCCCAGGTAACATTTCATTGTAACACCCTTTACTAATTAGGGAACAGATTAGCCCTAAGCTGCAAAGTTTCTCTTTTAGTCACAAGAGTCATAAAGTTGTGACATCAAAATTTTAATAAAAAATTAATCTCCCAATCATAAGTCAAAAATGCCCAACGAGTGACAAGAGTGAAACTTGTAAGAAATAATAAATCAAAAAACAAGCATTACACTTGTGTCTGAAATAAAATGTTTTGAACCATGAAAATGCTAAGGAGTAAGCAGTGGTCACTGCGAGAGCACTTGGATTACTTCCCGCAAATGCAAAAACAATACATGGTACAGTCAATATGAATGTTAAAGGCTTTCCATCTTACTAAAGAAGCAACAACTATTTTAGGTAAGGATGATTTATACATGCACATGTACCATCCTGGACTTTGCATCAACTTTTTTCTTCAAACAGAGAATAAATTTTGTAGAAAAGGACTCATTTATTCACATCCATTCTCTATCTGTCACATGTTAAGATTTCTGTATAACAGTTCAAATGTTCTGACAGTATTGAACTCTCTAGTAAATCCTTCAATCACTAATAAATTCACACATCAGAATACCTCAAAAACTGAAAATACATCACCTGACAAGTTTTAATATCAATGGCTTCAATAAAAATGTGAAAAGATGAAAGCTGCACAGAGTGAATGTGAATGTTTTATAGATAAAACTACTAAATATAAGGATCATTATATTTTGGATCATCTAATCTAAAGAATGACTTACCTGGCTTGTTCTTGAGCTCTACAACAGCTTGCACTGATCGGTTGTTGTAGAAGACATTTAGAGTTCGAACCATTTTTGTACGTTTCAGATCAGCTATTCGGAGTGTAAGTCGACTAATCATGTGACTTCCAACTAATTTGACCAACTGAGTTGTCGTTGTGAAGCGAGAATCAACCTAGAAAATGTACAGTGTTAAATAAATTTTACTTTCAAGTCATTACAGTAGAGGAGTACTGTAGCATGAACACACCCTTTTGCAAGCGAGTAATATTGCTAAGTAGACTAAAGATACAAACTGTTAAAATATCTTAATCTCTGGGAAGTAAAATGAGTGCCATTGGTGGCAACATTAAAGCCAACACGAGAATGAACACATACATTCAAGAAAAGTTCCAAGTGCTAATGAAATCAAGACATAGTGAAAACCATATATGGAGGCTGGGACTTGTAACAAAATATATAAAAGTATATAAGAGTAAATTAAGTAAACAGATCAAAGAAAAACATCTTAATGGGACATGTAAAAAAAAAAAAAAAAAAAAAAAAAAAAAAAAAGAGAGGATACATATGTATTGTCACCTAGTTAATGATAAACAGGTGTTTAAAAGCAATCATCTCGTCCTTTCCTGAATATGTTTACCATCGGCCATTCATGACAATGGCAGGCTGTTGCTATTTCAGTCATCAATTACCCAATATTTAGAGAAAAATTTTGCTGTCATAGAATGAAACCTTTCAACTCCAAAGCTCACATTTTTTTATTACAGGATCCCTATGTATTTTCAATGGTGTAACTATATTAATGTTAACAATAATCTTATTTAAGTTGTGCTCTTTAGCCTTTTGGTGTGCAATTATCTTTATCACCTCCCCAGGGTAGGGGGAAAAATATCAATTTTGTTTATAAGTATGTGCACTAAAAGTATAAAATCATTATCTTATTTCTATGAACTGAAAGTAACCCACTTCTAATTCAGTTAAAGAACTTGTTTACTAGAATGTCCACTCAGAAGTAAAACACAACAAATTTGTACACTTTTTCAATTATGATGATACACACAACAAATGAAAACCTTTAGTTTTTCTAATGAATTACAAGTTACACATTCTTAGTTAAGGGATAACACATTATATAACAGATTGATCAATTCTATGTATGCTTTTCAGGGTGCAATTTATTTTCAAGGCCTTCTCCTACAGTGCGCAAATGAAACAACAAAACATCCCATTTTCTTTTCAACCTTTCTTTCATACTTGTCTGCCAATTCCTGCATTAGTGAGATAAGTGCTAGGAACCGACAAAGGGAAGGCCTCATTCACTAACATCCAATCTCTAACTGTCCTGTGTTAGGTTAGGTTAGCTCATTCACTAACATCCAATATCTAGCTATCATGTGTTACGTACTGAAACCAAAGCCTCAAATCCACAAACAGGCCCTACAAATTTTGCCATGGTTACCCCAGCTGCTTCAAATGCCCTAGTTCTGTACACTGACAGCATGTTTCCCCCTGTGTACCGTATCTATCCAATTCACTCTATCCTAAGCACACCTTTAACCATTCTACAAGTTCAGGCACAAAGCACTCACAATCTTATTCATTACATCCTTCCATCCCCAATTCAGTCTCTCTTTTCTTTGTCCTCACCATTTCTGACACATATATCCTCTCTGTCAATCTCTCCTCACCTATTCTTTCCACATGTCTAAATAATTTCAGTAGCCCCTCCTCAGTTCTCTAAACAATACTATTCTTACTATCAAACCTTTCCCACACCCTATTACTTCATACCTGATCAACTCTTCTCACACTACATATCGTCCTCAAACATTTTATTCCTAACGCATTCATCCTCCACTGTACATTCTCATCTATAGCCCATGCCTCATATTCATAAAACACCACTGGAAATACTGAAACTTCAAACATTTCCATCTTCACCCTCCCAGAACATGACCTCACTTTCTGCATACACTTTAATGCTCCAAGGACTTTCTCTCCCTCACCCATCCAGTGAGTGACCTCAACTTTCATGGCTCTAATTGCTGCCATGTCCATTTCCCAGTATCTACAACACTTCGCTTCCTCAAAGTTATCTCCCTTCAAACTCACACCTTCACTAACCTGTCTCTCTGCAATACTTAACTTAATAATCTTGCTTTACTTCACACTTACTTTCAACTTTCTCCTTTCACACACACTCCCAAACTCAGACACCAACTTCTGTAGTTTCTCGTTCGAAGCTGCTGCCAGTGCCTGTCATCAGCATAAAACGGATTCACCTCCCAGGCCATCCCCAACAAACATCATACCTAACCCTCTCTCAGAGATCCTTGTCTTCGCTTCCCTCATTACATGGTCCATATACAAATTAAACAGCCAGGTGACATTACAAACCCCTATCACAGACCCATCTTTACCTAGAACCACTCACTTGCCTCTCAACCTAATTGCACACATGCCCTACTCTCTTGCTATAAACTCTTGACTGATTCAAATAGTTTTTACCCAAAACCTGATATTTGTAACTCCTCCCAAAAGGTATCTAAGTTTCTTGCAATGAATTCTAACAATCTTAACATACTGTCTGTTTAAGTGGCAGCTACACTTTGTTTACAAAATTTCAGATCGTTGTTGATGATAATCCCTTCTGATTTGTACTAAAGAACAGAAATGGGTTTCTTCAAATCACATAAAAATACTCTCTTACAAAGTTGTCCAAGTTTCTTTACAACTACCAACATGGTAATACTAAAAAAACAGCACAAAGCAATGTTCTTAACTTTCAGCCCTTTCCAGCTCTTGCAGTTCATCACACTTCCAGTGTCACACACAACCTCAGTATCTATCTACCTATATCATCAAAAATTCCATTCTTATTTTCAATTTTCCAGGGGTTGAGCAGATATATAAAGAATCTGAAATCATTCATGCACAATATCAATCCATGCCCAATGTGCTGAAGATTTTTAACCTCTCATCCCATCATAATGTACATAACTAAGATAACAAATCAGCAATCTTATCAAATTTTTACATAACCATTCATTCTATCTCCCATTATTTTTTTCCTCCTAAGTTAAACTCCTTACAAAATACTCATTTTTTGTTTGACCTTCAAAAGCTTTCCCTACTACAGTAAACAGGCATCTGCATATTCTTATCTATCATTTTGTCATCTAGTACTTTCATAGCTAGAAAAAACTGATGATACTTTTGGCATACATGCTTTCCATATGGAAAGCACAGGTTCAGTTTCATAGCTATCCCTCAGTTCTTGGCTGACCATAGATAAAAATACCATGGAACAATAACCTGATTAGTTGTCAGCAAAATCACCATGGGTATAAATTCAATAATTACAAAATCAATAACAAAACAACTCATCCATACCTTTATTGTAGAGAGTTTGACACCAGTGAATGGCACTTCTGGGTTGTTGCATACAAGGCATGGTTCTGATTCCAAGTAGTAGCCATCAAACTCAACCAAAGAGGCCAGTGAGTTATACAAATTTGCATTAGGGTGATTAGCCAACAGCTGTGATTGTGTGCGAAGGACAGTCACCGCTCGATTAATGTACTCTATTACCTGGAATAAAAGGTGTGGTAAAATGCTAGTAAACTTTCACCGATTGATATGTCGTCATATTCTATTTACATTGGAGGGGACCAGAAGGCAAACACAGTGTGATAAAGTGAAACATGATCTTTCAAACAAACAGAAGCCCTTCTCAATTTTTTACTCTGTACATAAAGGGGATTCACTGCATGAGATAAAAGACCTCTTTCACACCATCTCCAAAAACAAAACACTCCCATTACATCCCATCCTGAATCATTCCCCTAGCAAATTCATCTGAGCTATCTCTGGCTTTGATTCTCTCACTTCATCTATCCAAAACTTTCCTACAAATTACTGATGATTAAAATGACTGCTTTCATCACGTGTTCAGCCAGTTCAGTGTTTTTCCTTCTTTAATCAAAAAATCAACAACAAATCTGAAGACCAGATATACCTCTGGAACTAATGTTTTGTACATCAGGCTTTTTGAATTTCTATCATAATCTACAGGTGACAAGACACTTTATCTCTGGTTCAATTTCAGCACCACTAAGCAGGAAAAAGTTTAAGGCAATGATGTATGAATAAATCTTGGCAAAACATTCACTAACCCAAGTAAGCAAGAAAAGTTTGTTCAAAACCAGCCTACAGAGGATGCATACTTAGAGCATAATAAATCTATTTCTCCAAAAGACTTCATAACCAAGATGTTTCCTTTCAACAATTTCATTGTGCCAGGCTACATTTAAGGCGAGCCGTAATACAATGTCCCGAGCAACAATCGCGGTTTTAAACCTTGGTGCCCTCATCTGAATTCCCAGCTGATGTATGACTACACATCTTATGCATATCACTAGTAACTTAAAAACATAGCTGAAAATATATCAGACATCAAGGCCACCCCTAAAAAACAATGTAATTCCATTATCATGGTGAGAAGTTATACTTATGAGGAAATCACAGCACTCAATTTTACAGTAACATATAGTATAAGAATAATATCTCCTGTATTGTTTCTGTTTCTTATGAAAACTGGGATATATTCAAATTAGATATAAATAGTGTTTTGTCTGTGTAAAAGGTTGATACATTGGTAATGCAAATAAAATGCACAAAAATTCTTTCCTTTCCTTCATAATTGTTCACAATTTCCTGCATTAGTGAGGCAGGGCCAGGAACAGAAGAAATTCTCTCGTTTTCATGTGTAATGCACCTAACACAGACCCTGACGAGAATTACACCTAGGAGTTTCCTTCATTTCCCCAAGCTGCTTAACATACCCTAGTTCAGTCCACTGACAGGATATCACTTCCAATATACCATATTGCTCAAGTTATTTCTATCCCATATCTAAAACACTTCACTCCCTCCAGATTTTTCCTACTAAACTACTTTAGTCTCTTTGAACCACAAAACCCAATATCTTTCTCTTACAATCTCTCTCAAATTTTTCCGTTCACTTATTCTCCCAAACTCGGACACCAACTTTTGCAGTTTCTCACTCAAATCTGTCACCAGTGCCTTGTAAAAAAAAAAAAAAAAAAAAAAAAAAAAAAAAAAAAAAAAAAAAAAACTCACCTCCAAGGCATCCCAACAGCCTGCATACCTACCTCTCTCTCTAAGACCCTTGTATGTACCTCCTTCATCATCCCATCCATAAAAAACAACTACCACGGCGGCATCTCACATCCCTACCGCAGACCCATCTTTATTTGAAATCACTCACCCTCCTATTCTACTTACTCGCCCACATACTTCATTTCCTTGATAAAAACTCCTCATTGCTTATAATAGCTTTCCTCCCACACCATATATTCATAATACTTTCCACAAAGCATCTCTATTAACCCAATCATATGCTTTCTCCAGATCACGGAATGCCACATACAAATCCTATGGTTTTATAAGTATTTCTCACACACATTCCTCTAAGCAAACATCTGATCAACAAATTCTACTACTATTCCTGGAACCATACTGTTACTCCCCAGTCTGATGCTCTGTGCATGCCACCACCCTTTCAATTACTAATCTACCATTCGACTTACCAGATACACTCGACAAACTTATATCTCTGTAATTCAATCACTAAACTTCGTCCCCTTTGCCTTAACAGAATGACACTGTACAGGGATCTGTCAATCCTTAAGCACTCACTATGAGCCATACATACATTGAAAATCCTCCCTAACCTAGCGAAAACACAGTCATGCCCAACACTTGAGTTGACTGCTGTGACCAGGTTTCATTCCAATGATGACACAACCCTAGGTTGCCCCTAAATGCATCACAGTCTTGAATTTTAATTGTTACAACATGGAGGTCCATCTACACCATGGAGGTTAAAATATAAAGTGTTTAAAAACTTTATTTCATCCTTCTGATCTTAACCCAAGTGTGGCCAACATGCAAATAACATTACTGGATGGCACTGTGGAAGGATAATGCCAACCTTTTATATATGAATAGCAAGCTAAATATTTCCTTATCCAAATACATAGTGGCTATTCTGGTATTTGCCAGCAGACAGTTAGTCTTCATTACTATTCTCCTAATATGGGACTCTGGCTTAGTGATCTGGGTGGGAGGGGGCTGTTCCAAAAAATTAAGTATCAAGCATGTTGAGGTGGGACTGTATTGGAAGTATTTCTGTTTTTACTCTGTAGTGTTAACTGATGGTGCTTGCTTGGCAACCACATACGTATACATACAAAGGTTATTACATCAAAATTGCACAT
Organism: Panulirus argus; assembly: GCA_038088735.1. Lineage (NCBI taxonomy): Eukaryota > Metazoa > Arthropoda > Malacostraca > Decapoda > Palinuridae > Panulirus > Panulirus argus. Next base: position 8,664 of record JAYMFT010256135.1, read on the forward strand.
CTTTGGTGAATAATAATTTTACCTTTTTTTCACAATGCTGAGTCTTGAGAGAGAAGTATCCCAGAAGGTCTACAAACTGCGATGCCTTGCGTCCATAAGCAGGAAGATGAGGCCAAAGAGACCACATAAGAGTGAGGAGGGTGTCTTGGTCCCTTGGAGGAGAATGTCGGTACAGGGCTAGGACGAGCGAGTGAGCCTGCCATCTCACACCCGTTGAATTTGACTCTAACAGGAATGTACGAACAAACAGACTTATGCGGTTCCGATCCAAATACCTGAAGGGATGTAGAGGAGAAATAAGGAGAGATGAAACATTAAAAAAGAAATTCTATGACTCTTCAACATTTTCTTTTTGACATGAATATCAAACTCCACCCTGTCATCACTATTCATGGAACTGGCTGTGGATGTGGATGGAACCCTGGTGGTTCAAGTGACTAATACTGTAGGAGAAAAGGCTATGGTCTTAAGTGCATTAAGATGCATGGAAGGAAAGGTCAGTATCCGTTATGATAAGGATGGGTACATGCTATATATAATGCAAGAAAAAGTAGAAGGGTGGATATACAAGAAATTAAATTCCTGAGGATATGTGATGTGAGATGGACTGATCAAATACGGACTGACAGAGCAAATAAGAGGTGTGTTAGCAAGTATAGTCTGACTCTGAGAGAACTGGCCAGGGTGTGCTAAAATAGTTCAGACATATGGAGAGGATGAATGAAGATTGACTGACTTAAAGAATGTACAAGTCAGAAGCAGAGGAAGGAAAGGGGAAGGGAAAACCAAGGATGGAGTGAAGAAGACTTCTGGGTATTGGGACCTGAACATTCAAGAGGGTGAATGACAGGAATGGTTAAGAATGAAATGAAGTGATATAGTACAGGAGCGGGCGACTTGCTGTGAAGAGGCCAAGCAGGGAATATGAAGCAGTCACAGAGAACCATGTGGAGCTTAGCTGTGGATGGTATGCTATGGTTTCATGAATTCTTACATGACTGCTTGAGTGGATGTGCACAAATGAAGCACCCCCCCCTAGAGAGAGAGAGAGAGAGAGAGAGAGAGAGAGAGAGAGAGAGAGAGAGAGAGAGAGAGAGAGAGAAAAACATATATTAAAAAAGGACTGCAATAAAATCTACCTCAACAACCTGACCCTTACAAAAATAGGGAAAAAGGGATCAAAAATGGAAAATATATTCCTCTCAAGCTTTTAAAGCCTTCAAACTAAATAGGAAAAAGACTGTGACTTTTATAATCAAAATCCATGCAGCATATCAAGAGCTGTCTGATTCATATTCTAGTTGCCATAGGCCTTACCTGTTAATCTGTGCTACAAGTACAGCACAATGAGCTTCTTCACCACGACTCTCCCCCTCACTATCCTCACTTGATGCTCTCTTCGTACTGCTCCCTGAGCCCTATAATAAAGATAAGTAGCCATTATCATCAAAAATGCATGTTTTTTTTTTCATTATGATTAAGTCATTCCATCTACATAGGACAAGACAGTTTTAACAAAGCTCCATGAGTTCAAAATAAAAGAATCTGGTAAGTTTTATCAGTATACACCTGTATTTGGTTATTATACCGCACATAAAAATTCACCTTCAGCAAGAAAATATTACTGGCCATGAACAACAGGGGTACAATCTTGGCAAAGAAATCTACATTTCAAGGGAGTCCTCTAATTCAGTGTTAATGATTGTGGCACAGCCTTGAATCTGCAGGAGCCCTGTAAAAGGGTTCCTGGGGTTATTTTTTCTTTTTCAATACAAGTTTGCCACTTCCTTCATTAGTAGCACTATGAACACGTGAAGAAACAGCCTTATTCACTCACATCCACACTCTAGCTGTCATGTACAATGCATTAAAACCAAATCCCCATCTACAATGGGGCTTAAGGGATCTTTCTGTGGTTTCCTCTAACTGTTTCATATGCCCTGGTTCAGTACTTTGACAGCATGTTGTCCCCTGTAAACCACAGGACTCCACTTCACTTTATCCCTTGCACCCTACTGCAAGTTCAGGCCCTGAGTCTTCAAAGCATCTTTCACTCCATCCTTCCCTCTCCTCCTTAATCCCCCCTCCTCATTCCTTTTTTTTTTTTTGACATGCAAACCCTCTTACTCCCCCCTTCCCCACCCATCCTCTCCATACGCCCAAACCATTTC
>JAYMFT010256146.1:0-10834 GCA_038088735.1 Panulirus argus
CTGTCATGTGTAATGCACTGAAACCACACATATATATATATATATATATATATATATATATAGAGAGAGAGAGAGAGAGAGAGAGAGAGAGAGAGAGAGAGAGAGAGAGAGATCATATAATACCTTCCAACAGGACTCGAACCCAGGACCTTTGTGTGGTAGTCGGTAGGGCTGGGCTAATCGCTCGTCTATGATCGCTCCTATTAGGGAAATGACTTTTCGATTACGAGTAATCGAATACCTTCGTCTAACTTTCATTAGCAGTGAGGTCTAGACCAGTTAAATCCCAACAGGCTCACATTACCAGCAGCTATCATTTTACAAAACGTTACTGTACACACGCAGAGGCATATGAACATGAATATATTTTATATGAACGTGCACTTTCGTAAAACACATAATACCCTTCAACAGCCAGGACTCGAACCCAGGGCCTTTTCTTGGTAATCGGGAAGGCTAACCGCTTGGCTGTGATCGCCCCTAATAGTGAAACAGCTATTCAGTTACCGGTCTAGACCCTGTTGTTCATGGATGTGAGACGAGGGGTATTCGATTACTTGTAATCATCTAGTCATTTCCCTGTTAGGGGCGATCATAGCCGAGTGAAAGCGAAAAAGCTAAGAAGACGGTAGGCTAAGTGAGCAGAGCTAATCTTTGCTGCTTTCACCACTATATATCGCTTGTAGCTGACGCCTATTTTTTAGATAACAATAAGCTGAAGACCTTACATCTTCACCCATCAACCAGGAGAGTCCTACAGTCGTTGAAGGAATGAGTCCAGAGTACACAGATGTTATATTACAGCGAGGATGACTTCTGTACAAGTGCAACATTGACACAGTGTAGAACAGGAAGATGATTCTGACACATTCATCAAGGATAACAACGAGACAATGGCATATAAACACTGAAATATATAAGTACAGTAAGTGCAACATGGAGGCTGTTTATATTATGTACATCACTATTGCTTCACAGTTTAGCTGTCTTCCTAACACATGATATGCCTGAGTTAGCTTTTTGAGGGGACGCTTCCCCATACAGGAAGCATAATGAGCACTAATCTTTAGCAGGTAGAAAAGACTGGTATTTGAAACCAGGGCTGGATGAAAAGTGGGAGGACAAAGCAGTAACTAATTACCCACTCCGAGGTGTCTTGGCCTAAGGAAACAAGTTCTACCTTGCTCGTGGTCAGCGCGCCGACCTCTGTATGTGCAGAAATAGTCATGCGTTATGTGGGAACCTTTTCTTATCTAACATAAAAGTTCTTATTTCTCAAGAAATAGGAGTCAGGAGCAAGTACAAACCCAAAACTGCAGACGAAACTGAGTCTCCATCTTGTCAAGTAGCAAAAAGTCTCTCTCTCTTTAGGAAGAAGATATACTTGGTGTGATCCAAATGTAAATGTTGTGGGACTTGTCCTTCCCTTTCAGCAGAAGTGAATGTTTCCTCTAGACTGGAATTTCTAAAGATGCCCAATACCTAGATGTCTTCAACTGCTGTATACCGTAAGTCCGGAGGGCAGAACCGGAGTCTACTATCCGTTTATGACATGTCTGAACATTTTCCAAGGTTAATCAAAAAGCAAATGTTATATTCTTAGAAATCAGAACTATGTGTTGTTATATGACAGAACTGTGATCGATATTCATGTGAAATGATGGTAAGGGAATAAAGAATTCAGTGTAGTGAGAATTACTGTTGAAAAGAATGTTAATTAACGCGAATGAGATATTTTGCAATCGTGATTTGCATTAAGCAATAGTAAAACTTAACCCACTCCTCGTTAAATACTGGTTGTAGGTTCCGCTTTTCCTTTGCTGTAACTAATTATTCGGTAAGGACACAACAACAATAGAATTGGTATGGACATATTCTGCTTATTCCACAGTAGGGCACACAGGAGGATGCTAAACTGATGAGCAAAATTTCCGGTTTGCTTTGGTCTAACAATTCATCTACTACTGTCAATACTGTTACTAAGTGATGTCCTCATTTGAGACCACTCATTTAGTTGTTTAAATGTTCATAAATCCTACTCGCAGCTTTGGTGATCTCATTAATTTTGATCGCATACGTGAGGGTGTGTTTAGTGTTTACCTGTAAAAGTTTTCCTGTGAGTCTATAGTCTTATACATCCGATGCTATGGTAACTACAAACAAGGTACCCAGAATTTCATCTCTCAAGTCAGTCAGTCCCCCCTCTTCATCTTACTGGTGATGACCCTATTCTGGTGAACCAAAATCCTCGACAACTGTCTGCTTATCTGTTTTATTTTCTTCTACAATGCTGAGTGCAAGGCGCGGGCCAAACTATCCCTGGAGAGAGTGTTCGTCCAGAACATCATATAATCTGGACAGCGAGATCCTTCAACAAGGGTACTAGCATCCGTAGTTAATTGAAAACCATCACGCAATTGCAGTTCAGTGCAACCAACACCTCATTCGTAATAACGAGTGCATCTCTCAAGTTGTCGACCAGTCCGCCATTCCTGATCACTATCAGATTTGGAGGACCAACCAGCTGTGAACAGGAAAGCTAACATGCCAGTTGGGTGGCGAGAATTATGAGGACATTTTGCACCACAATGGACCACTATCAATTTTTGTAGGGTAGATCTTTTTGTCTATAGATAGCGTCTTTGCCAAGACTTAAATTTTTCAGCATGTAATTTATTCTCGAAATCTCTGGTCTATCAGAAATTTCACGACCATTTCAACTCTTGTCAAAACTATTTACTATTCATTTTACACAATGGAGTTGTGTTTGACGACTTAGACATTAAAATGTAACGTCAAGGAGGGGACTTCAGTACCTTGTGAGTAAATGAGAGCTGAGGATTCAGGTACAGTAATGGCCCAGAGGAATGATGACCTACTTTCTGCATAGTCTAAACCTGTAATTGATAAATGTGCCCTGCTAGTGTTTCTCCATTTACTGAATGTTCCAACTTATAAGTGGATTTTTTCTACCACTACGGGAGGACCATATTTTTTTTGTTTCAGTTAACTATGACTAGCTGGCCTCACAGACCTTTGCTACCTTGTGTTAGTCCCTAGCTATATTCAAGTTTGCCTTGTGTAGTGATTTCTTGATACCAAAAAAGATAATCTGTGACTCTACTAGCCTATTTTGGATGCTATCTTCCATGTTACACACTGGTTTTGTTTTAGAGTGTACCAGATCACAGGGCAATCTCTTTTCTTTAGCGTTGAAAATGAGGTACAGTGGAGTTCCCAAATGAGGTATTCATTGATGAATTTATCGTTGTCTGTACCTTAGTAACAGCCCTGTCCCATGATGGGCTATTTATGATATGACGCATTACGTCTGGTATCTTTCTATAAAATGCTTAGCTAACCCATTACTCGCAGGAAAAGCTAGGGTATTATGCTTTTTGATGTTGAAAATTTTTAATTTCTGGTCGTAATGTTATTTTTCTTCAATCTGCATCGCTGGCCGACAGAATCATCTGGGAGTTGTATGCCTACAGATGATGGTGTCTTGAAAAACTAACCCCGCGGAAACTATATTTTGTCATGAACTCCTTCTCCTATAAAAATATCGTCCCTCATAACCAACAAGTACCAGTTTCTAGCCGCATTGGGTCTGAATCCAATAAGGAGATCTAAGGAGACCTTGTCCTATGATCTATTTAGCGCATAGTAATTCAACGTAGGACTGGTGCCACTATGTGGCCTTAATAAGCAGTGCACGTGTGACACCTGTCCACATGGACTCGAATATTCCTGGGCCATACCTGGCCAAAAACAGCTGAGCATAAAATGTTTCAGCGTCTAATCCTTGCCAGGACGAGCACTGCCGAAGACATTATGCAGCAGCTTCAGAACAATCTACAGTCTCTACTCCAGACCATGCTCTTTGGGACCATAATTTGCAAGATTATTCACCGATTACAATACGAGGGTACAATACCTGACCATATATTACTTTATTGATATTTCCAATTTCTTTCCTTCCCAGTCTTGTAACCGTGAAGTGCTACTTCTTTATCAAGGCTCTAGTGCGAAGGTATGACTGCCGCTATATATCACAACAGCGCATCTGTAGCAGTACTTGTCTTACTGCAGAGGCAGTCAAAAGTAATTTCCACTTAAGGTTCTTATTTTTAAATACTTTTACCACTGGTATGTGATCTGTCGAAACCACACTATGAAACACTACAGCTAAGGCATGCAGCTGCATAACTAAGTACTTAGATTCTGGCTCAAACAGAGTCCTACAAGCATAAGTGACTGGAATTCGTTTGCCATTACCCTTTCACAGACAGACAGTATCCAGGTCAGCAGTTCTGAACCTGGGGTCAGTGGATCACCGTGAGATGAGAAAAACCTCGTCAGGGGTACATGAAATATTTTGTGAAGAGAATAAAGTTTGTGAAGTATAATTCATATAAGATGAAAACTAAAATTTATTAGGTTACTCAATAAAGGTCTTAAGATTTTCATATATTATGTTTATGACGATGCACATAATGTAGTAGAAAAATGAAAATGAGAATGAAAATGAGTCACCAACCAACCAAAAATATAAAGGTTTCAGAACCACTGACTTCGGCCTTTGCAAGAGGTGACTATCGCCAGAATGAAAGATCCTGAAAGATTTTAGACAAAGTAATACTGGCACAGTGGTAAGAGCTTCCTTTAAAAGGTTAAAAGCTTCCTGTTGGACTTCATTCCACTCAAACTTTTGATCCTATTTGAGCATATCTATCAGAGGTCTGGCTTTCTTTACATAATCTCCAGATAGGCTTTGGGAAGTCTTTTACCTCCCATACCATATCGTCATACATATTGATTCCTAATTCACTTCCCAAATTTCCCAGAAAGTCTAACTCCATTGATGGCTTGATCCTTTAAGACTTGCTTCTCCCAGTTTCCGAAAGGCTGTATCAAGTTTGTCGAGATGTTGAACGAAATCTTTAAACATCACAAATCACAATGATGTCATCTAAGCTGAACATCAGTGTTCATGAACTCTGCATACGTAATGAGACAATTCCTTAACCCTAATGACATTTTTATCACCTGAAATTGTCCATGGGACTCAGAAATGGCAGTCGAGTGTTTGCTGTCCTCTGACACGTCCACCTGTAAAAGGCTTTGTTTAAGGTCAGTGGAGCTAATGATCTTTTTTTTTTCCCCTATTTTAAGCAGCAGATAAGACATAATGGGTGAGAAAACTGGTCAGAAATGGTTACTTCACTAAGACTCTTATAATCAATTACAGGGGGAATATTTCCTTCAGCTATAGGAGGAGATAAGGGTGGAATCCAAATACTTAGACAAATCTCGATGATTACATCAAGTATCTTCTTCATTTTAACGCAAAAACATTACGTGAGGTAAACTGGTACGTATACCAGCTTGAACAATCTGGTGTGACAAAATTTTTCATGCAGCAAGACTACAACATTGAGATAGGTCTGTTACAAGCTTCAGGATGATATAGGGTACTCAAGAGCTTCCTAATTCTACGCATCAGGATGGTATAAGGTGCTCAAGGACTTCCTAATTTTACAGTGATCATGAGTTTGAGTCTGAAATGAGTACGTTATGTTAATGCTGTTTATTGCAAGAGTACTCAGCCTTTCCTGTTCATCTTAGCATTTGCTATGTGTGTTCACCTTTTAAAGATAATGACATCCTAGCATTGGCTGAATAGGCAAATGACCATGCTATTACCTTTTAGCTTTAAAAGTGTAATCGAATAAGTGATAAAAGGGTAAGGAAGAGGTGTGATGATAAGAAGAGTGTGTTTGAGAGAGCTGAAGAGGGTGTGCTGAAATGGCTTGGGGATACGTATAGAGGGAATGTTTGATAAGAGGTTGACAAAGAGGATATACGTGTCAGAAGTGGAGGAGAAAAGGAAAAGTTAGAGAGCAAACTGGATATGAGAGGATATAGCGAAGAGTGTATTGACCGGTAGGTGCCAGAAGATGCAGGAGAATGTAGGGTGTGCACGGAATAGATTGAATTGGAGCGATGTGGTATACAGGGGGCAACGTTCTGTCAATGAATTAAACCAGGGCATGTGAAACGGCGGGAATGTGAAGCGGGGGCGCAATGCACATGACAGCTAGAGAATGGATGTGAATGAGTGCAGCCTTTATTCGTCTGTTCCTGACGGCATCTCGCTAACGCGGGAAACGGAGGATAAGTATGAAGAAAAGTAAAATCAAAGGCCCTGAGTCAGCAAGGATTCCCGTTATTCTGCAGGAATCAGGTAGAGAGAATAGTGATATACAGTATCTGTCTGTCTCTTGTCAAAATGAATTTAACAGGTGAATATGATTAGCCAAAATTCCGAGTCTTTCCAGATGAATGACCTCTTACTGTGAAATTTGTTCATGAGGGCACATGTATTTATTGTCCATCATAGCTACTTACGGGTCACTCGAGAAGGTAACCAGAAGGAAGGGTACGAATCATGGAGCTGGATAATGGAATTGATTTCACGGCACCTGCTACCCTGTCGGCAGAAGCTACATACGAATCCACGAGTTATAAGTATTGTTATTACAATTTTCTTCATGGGTAAAATATATCTACCATGCAGGGAGACGTGCCAATGCCTAGGCTGGATCTCCAAGGAGTGCGTTCTCACGAACTAAAGGCCGAGATCGCCAATAATATGAAGGTTTAGGCATGACCAAGAAATGAGTACCCACTGCGTCCTAAGTCAACGGTTATGATGAATACACCCAGGATAACTAGGGCAGTGCCGCCAACATCCGTGGTGGATATGTTGCCTTAATCACCATAATTGGTGGCTCGCCTCTAACTCGACCTTCGCCTCCTAACGTCATGCCACTGGTTAACGGACTGGTCTCGTCCACGAGTGCTATCAGGCTGCGTGCACCTGATCCATCCCATATACGTGGGACTAGCATTAAAGTTGATTATCAGTCTAAGGGACCCTTTATAACAGGGTTTCACAATACAAGCCGACTTCTCTCCGGCTTGGCTTCCATGTTTGCCCGACTGTCGGTGATGAGTCTGTGATCGACTGGCCCAGCACTGCAGCAGCCATGCACAACCTGCAGATAGCATGACTCCATTTTACAAGCTGGGCAATAAGGTGACTAATAAGAACCTATAAAATGGACGTATTGCGGGTGTACAGGGAGAGACGAGAGGCCTAGTTGACTAGAGACAGGGAGGAACCTTCATCCGCGCTCTAAGTGGTAAAGGACGTGGTGATGGCACCGCCTGGTATCTTTACGGACAAACATCCAAGGCTACTTAATCTAATAGTTCACGGCAATGGTCTGACTCTATTAGCCTCGTTCATGAACGTTGAGTCTTATAAGATGTCACATTGCAAATGGAACTCCACACTCTTCATGCACATAAAGTCCTTGACATACTTCGGGAGCCATGAGGACACCGTACTATAAACAGCCTTGCCGCAGTCAGAGGGTGCCACCCCCCATCCACGCAGTTGAAGACTCTAGATGACCCTTGAGTTGTCATGACAAGCCATCCAGCCGGTTCAGAAATGTTTTATCATTGTCAGTCTTGTCATGAACCACAGCAGCCAACTTATGATTTACCGGGAACACGAACAAAATCCAAATTGAAGTAGACTGACGTATAAAGAATTAAACTGTCTCCCAGTCACGCAAATCTTTAAACTTTCTCAACTCAGTAACTTTGCGTGTGTCAGCATGATTAATATGAACGGAATTATATAGATTTCAAGGCACTTTTAGGGCACTTATAAGTACCACAGGACTTATGTGTACCGCGAGGAAATGATGAGTACCAAGGGTCTGATGAATATCACGGAGACGTGAGTATCACAGGGACTGGTGAGTACTATATAGACTGGTTGATACCAAGGGAATTAGAGAGTAGCTCCTGGACTGGTAAGTGGCAAGTGCCATGAGACAACTTGTGAGTAACACGAGGACTATTGAGTACCGCGGGGACCGATGAGTACCACAAAACCTGATGAGTTCCATGGGAGATTTGTGAGTACCTCGGGACTAGTGAGTACCATGGGAGAATGGTGTGTACCATAGGGTTAGCAGGTGCAATAGGGGAATGGTGAGTAACACAGACACTAGTGATTTTTACTGGGAACTAGTGAGCACTACGAGAACTAGTAGGTAACACGGGAGACTACTGAGCACCATGGGGACTGGTGCGTGCTATAGATAGAGAACTGATGAGTACCACAAGTAATGGTAAGCACCATGAAGAGATGGGGAATACCACCGGGGCTGGCGAGTAGCACGAGAAACTGATTAGCACGATGGGGACAGGTGAGTACCATAAGGATGGTAAGTGTTGTCTTGGAACTGGTAAGTCAGACGGTGATTACTGAGTACCAAAGAGGCTGGTGACAAAGACGGACTCCTATGAGTATCACGGGAGGTTAGTAAGTACTTCAGGGACTGAAGAATGTCATGGGAAAGTGTGATTACCACGATGATTGGAGAATAACACGGGGGACTGGTGAGAATCGTGGGGAAGGATGAACACCATTTGGGGGCTCGTGAGTATCAGTAAGGACTGATGGGCACCACAGGGCTGGTAAGTGGCCACGGGGGGGGGGGGACAGGTGAGCAACACGGGAACTGTTGAATACTACGGGGTACAGGTAAATACCACAAGAATTGGTGAGTACGGCGGGAGACTAGCAAGTACCAAGGGGGTTGGTAAGCACCACAGGGGGCTGAAGCATACCATGATAAGATGAAGACTATTTCGGTGGTCTGGTGAATACTATGGAAGATTGCTGAGAACCGCAGTGGAATGCTGAGTACCGCTGGGGAGTGGTGGGTACTACGAGGGAATGGCGAGCACTACGATGGAGCTCATGAGCATCATTGGGGACTCACGAATACTACGGGGCCTCGCGAGTACAACAGAAGACTCGTGAGTATAGTTATTTATAGGGAAATACCTCCAGGAGTGGTAACGCAAAGGAGAGTTGAGTACCATGGGGTGCAGGTGAGTTCTAAGAGGGCTGGTAAGTGCAGCAAGGGGACCGGTGAGTACCATGAGTATCACGGATATTCGTGAATATCACTGTTAACTGGTACCACAGGGGACTGGTAAGAACAATCGAATTATGCTGATTACCACCGGGGACTGATGAACACCTCGGAGGACTCATGAGTACCAATGTTGACCGTAAACATGTGAATACTGTGGGAGACAAGTGAGTACTGTAGGGGACTGATGAATACTAACGTAACTCGTATGTACCACGGGAGAATCGTGTATACCATGAGGGAATCATGTGCACCACGGTGAGACTAGTGAGTCCCACAGGCGGACTGGCGAGTAACGCTACAGGTCTACTGAATATCATGATTGGTACTTATTCAGTAAAGCTACATGGTCTTGCTTGAACTCGTAGAAATATGATGCGGTGTCCGAGATTTGTCAGAAGCTAGAGTATGAGTCCATAGCTGTTTCTTGAAGAGAATCACATACAGAATTTCTGATAAATGAATGGGCTAAAAGAAAGTTATGTGACAGTTTCCATAGATTTACTCCGAGGTTTGAGATACAAGCCAAGCATCCAAACGAACGAAATTGTCCCATCATACATACGATGTGTCCAATGGGTACATACGCATTGATATAGAAGTGCCCTGTAGGTACGCATTAATACCGAGGTACCCAATAGATACATATCGTTGCTGATGCGGCCAATAGTACCTATTGGTACAGGTGTGTCCAGTATGCATTTATTCGTATAGATGTGTCAAATAGGCGCGTATTGGTAAAGCTATTTTCAGTAGGTAAGTATTGGTATAGATGTGTCAAATAGGTATGCATTGGTATAAATGTGTCAAATTGGTAACTCTTGGTATAGATGTGTCTAATAGGCAGGTATTGGTACAGCTGTATCCATTAAGTACTTATTGGTATGAATATTTCCATTAAGTATAGATACATATGTGTCCAATAGGTGCGTATTAGTGCAGGTATGACCAGTGGGAACCTATTGGTAAAGATGTGTCAAATAGGTATGTATTGGTATAGATTGTGCAATAGATACGAATTGGTAGAGATGTATCCAGTAGGAATGTATTGGTACAGATGTGCCTAGTTGTTACATATTGGTGTGGAAGTGTCCAATAGGTATATACTGATAAAGATACGTCCAACAGGTTGGTATTGGCACAGATATGTCCAATTAACAAACATATGTACAGATGTGTCAAATAGGGACGGTATGGTACACACGTTTCCAATAGGTATGTATTGGTACAGATGTATCTAGTAGGTATGTATTGGTACATATGTGTTCAATAGGAACGTATTGGTAAATAAGTCTCAAATAGAAACCTATTGGTACAGATGTGTCCAAATAATTATGAGTATAGATGTGTCAAATAGGTATGTACTGATAGAGATATATTCAGTATGTGCATAGTGGTGCAGTTCTTTCCATTAGATACGCATTGGTACTTATGTCTCCAGTATGCATATATTGGTACAACTATGTGTCCAATAGCTAATTATTGATTGGGGTGTGTCCAGTAAGTACGTGTTGGTACAGATTTGTCTAAATAGATACCTGCCGTTAGAGATGTGTCCAACAGGTACCTACAGATATGTGTAAATGGTGCAGATATGTCCAATAGGTAAATACGAGGAAATTTGTCCAATTGGTACACATTGATAGAGAAGTGTTCGGGAGGTTTTGTATCAATATAGATGTGCCTTATATGTAAAAGCTGATACAAATGTGTCCAATATATACATATTGGCACAGGAAGTGCGATAACCTGTCCTCATCATCCACGGATAGGTCTTTCTGGTCTTTAGCTAAGGGCATCTCTAACAA
>JAYMFT010256157.1:0-24480 GCA_038088735.1 Panulirus argus
CGATCTTATACATAATAAAAAAATGGATTCTGCTGTGTCGCATAGTCACCTACCGAAAAATGGAAATATTTAAGTGAAATGATCAAGTTAGAATTCAGAAGCATTTCATGAGTAGATCCTAGGAGGGTGGACATATGAACTATCATGAAAGGATGAAAAATCAAGTTAGAAATTACAGATTAAAGAAAGGTTCTTTATTATCTACGCACAAGAAATGGAAGGGTTAAAGGATGTTATTATGAGATTAGACGTCTCTCGGTAGGAAAGAAACAGAGTCAGTAAATCTACAAGATTACCATGAAATATGCCAAAAGATATCAAACGGAACTGTTTGAGGGCCCATCAGAAATTATGGGAAGACTATATAGTGCACTACCCGAAGAAAATGGTAAGACGCACGGAGCAACTGTAGAAACTATAACATGATGTACAGTTACAGTCAGCTCTCTGTGTGTCCAGGATCTACACTTATGTTCTGGCGGCAGGGAGAAACAGTATTCGTGCCAGACGCTTACCATCTCTCTCTCTCTCTCTCTCTCTCTCTCTCTCTCTCTCTCTCTCTCTCTCTCTCTTATGATACCGGAACTACCTGCCTGGGTATCGGGAAGATTACTGACGCTGCGCAGTTTGCCAGCACCTTAAAGGTAGTCAAATTTCACGCCTTTGTCCCAGGAGGCTGTCTTTTCTTTCCGCCCGTAGACCGCTGGCATTCACTCCACAAACATACGTATAGTCTCTCTGTCTCACACATAACATTTGACAACACGAAACTCACACGACGCGCTAGCCCTGCCTTTTTTTTTTTAAAAAAGTCTCGTCATAAGTACCTGTAATATTACTCTTTCTCTTATGTATGACTCAGCCTCTGCCACTTAAGACCAGGGGCTGTTCCCCCACACCCTGTTCCTCCTCCCTCAGAAAGGCAGTCCAGTACTCACAGCTTGTGTCTGTGCTAACAGTTCCCCTCCAGAGCTACGGGTACGCGGGCGTCACTCCTGTGACTTACCCAATACAGTATACGCACGTGTGGCCCTATCTCCCTCCCTACATTCCTCCCTACCTCCTCCCTCCCCTCAGCCCCACACAGTGTTCGGGCGTGGAGAACCGTGTCTTAACGCACGCCTACACGCCACACCTCATTACCACGCTACACTGCCTCGCTTGATATACCCCTCAGTGTAGAATTCTTCCCTCGCCAGGAGGCGGGGAAGGTGTCTGTTCAGAGTTATTCTTAAGGTAATTCTTAGGTGTAAATAGAGACGAGGTAACGTCTAGAGTTTGATAACAGTGGTTGCATTGCTTGCCCCACCCTCTCCGTTCCCTGCCTTACTGGCGTTAACTGGGGAGGTAAAGGGGGCGAGGAACCTCTCCTTCCCGTGCAGTCATAACTGTTACCTCATGGGGAGGACAGCCCTCTCCTTTCCTTCCTGTCTTAATTGTTACTCTAGGGGGATAGCCCTCTCCCTTCCCTACAGTCATAACTGTTACATTAGGGGGAAGGGGCAGCCCTCTCCCCTCCTTTAATTATAAGTATTATCTGGGGAGGCAGCCCTCTCCTTCCCTTAGTCATTACTGTTACCTTAGGGGGTTGAACAGCCCCGTCATTCACCTGGGGGCATCTCTTCTCCCTTCATGACTTACCCTAGGAGAGAGGAGCCCCTTCCTGCCCTCCCACCCAACATAACATTAGGGGTGAGGCTGGTGAGAGTCACAGTGTAGTAATGTGTGCCGTTTGTCTGTCCCCAGGGAGAACCACTGCGAGATCGAGCGCAGGTGTGTTCCTCTCTCACTCTTGTTCACTTGTTATTTTAACGCCCTCCGTGCCTGCCCTGGCCCGAGGTGCCCTAGTATTAGTGTATATATATATATGTATGTAAGTGTGTGCGTGTGTGTGTGTGTCAACGAGTGGGTGCATGTCTGTGCTTTTCGATTCTCATGTATTTGAATGTGTCATGTTATATATTGTTCTTTTGGTGGCATGCCTTACGGCTTACCGGTGTTTGTGTTGCATGCCTACTCAGATCTCTTGTACTGGGGTTATTCCCTTCTGTTTGCATGATAGCTCTTAAGTCTACTGTTCTGCCATTGCATGCATTGCTGGGTTTGTATCCAGGTACAAGATCATTATGTGTTTCCTGATGACAATATGTACTTGTGTGTTGGGGAGGCAGTTCCGCCCTTGCCCTCTGTTGTGAACCTTTCAACAGTTAGGAGTAAGAGATGTGTGTGTGTGTGTGTGTGAGAGAGAGAGAGAGAGAGAGAGAGAGAGAGAGAGAGATGGCCCGGAGGAGTAGCTGTAGCCACTAAATCGACAATGTACAGATGGACTCGAGAGTTCTTAGAGCTGTTGCAGGGTACAGCCCTAATTATGGAACAAATATTAGAACTGTTAAAATGATGTACTTAGCGCATATTAGGTCTGTAATATATTACCATGCACCAGTTTTAACCCTACACAACAGCAAAGGTATCAACAGACTTAAAAGAACGCAAGATGAAGCTTTAAGAATCATACTTGGTAGCCCGAAGTCCACTAAAATATTCAGTATGCAGAAAGAACTTGGTATCCCCAGCATTGAAGACAGAATACTTGAAATCAGTCATATGAAAGGACCGAAACTGGTCAGGTGATGGCAGAACATGGACGAGTGAAGATGTTCGGTGATTCATAGCGATAACAAAACGGCACTGAGCGCCAAGACAACAGTTGGTGGAATACAGACGGAAGACCTGAGGAGGGACCTTGCTGCTACAGGGACGTTGTTTGGAAACGCGAAGGGCTTTTAGTGTCAGTATGACAAAGGCCCGTATCAGATAGATACTTGGACGTAGTCTGAAACCTCTGCTATGTGTTACCATTGTGCCTATATGATCAGGCTCTTGTAAGGGAGATTTGTGTTACTGAAAAGTGTAGTTGAGGTGGTAATAAGAAGGAGGAGGAGGAGTTGTATGATTGGGAAGATTGTTTGGGGAGGATAGTTGGATGATGAGAGGAGAGATGAGTCGGCTGCTGGAGAGGAGAGCGGTTGGATGGTCGACGAGGAAGGATAGTGAGGTGATAGTACATAGAAGGGTGATATTAGAGGATTCAGGCGGTGGAAGGAGAGGATGATTGGCTGGTAATGGGTAGAATGTGTTTTGAATAACGGAGGATGATTGGATGATGATAGTGGCAGATGATAGTTGGATTGCAGTAAATTAAGATTTTTTAATCTTACTAAATGTAGGTGGTTGGTGTGTGGCTAGGAGGGTAGTTAGTGGTGAAGGATAGTGGGTGGGTGAGAGTAGTGAGTTTCTAATTGGACTCTGGATGATGGTTGGTGAAAGGGGACGATTTCGAGTGGTTGATCTGAAGGAATCTTGGGTGACGGACTTGACAGGTACTGAGTGGATTGTGTGGATGAGGCTGTTGTTCCTCTGTTCCTGATGCTGCCTTGCTGAAGCGAGAGAAGTAATGATGCATGAAACATTGAGATTGAATGGTAGTGATGCAGGTTGGTTGAAATGCAAGAGAAAAAGGGTAAGTATTTGTTACAACAGGAGGATATCAGGTGGATCATTGGAAAAGAGTTAAGTTGGTCGGTCAGGTGGTAATTATATGGTAGAATAGTAGTGTTGGAGGTAGATGGGTAGTAGGAAAGGACTGGTTGGAGGAAGTAAAGAGTAATTTTTGGATTTTTTGGGGGAAAGATGTTGAAGATGTTTAGGTAAGAAGTGAGAAGGAAAGGTAGGATGGTTGGATGGTCATGAGGAAGGTTGATGGTGGGGGAGGATGGCTGCATTGTAGGGGAGAATGGTTGGTAGGTAAGAGTGGTACTTTTCGAGTATGTTTGTATGCGTGGACGGTAGAGTTATAGTGAAGGGATTGTTGGATGGTCGGGTAATAGGACAGAAAATTGGATGAATATTAGTGAGAGAGGATGGTTGGATAGAAATAGAGAGGGATGGTTGCATGGAAGTGGGGGAGATGGTTAGGTGGTAGTGGGAGGCGATCGTTAGGTAGAGCTAGGAGAAAGTAGGATGGTGTTGGTGGAGAGGATAGTGGGATGATGGCTTGGTGGGGATTGGGCCCCACATGGTGACTAGGAGGCAAGGAAAGATCTCTGTGCTAGGGAGGGGGAGACTGGTGGTTGACAGGATGGGTAGTAGTTGAGAAGATAGCTGGATGGTAGGAAATACGAGAGGATGTTAGTGAAACGGTGTTAATGAAGCGAATGGTCGGGATCGTAGGTAACATGGCTATAAGAAATAGTTGGGTTGTAGTTGATGAATGTGATTTGGTTTTAAGG
The DNA here is from genome assembly GCA_038088735.1 of Panulirus argus. Taxonomy (NCBI): domain Eukaryota; kingdom Metazoa; phylum Arthropoda; class Malacostraca; order Decapoda; family Palinuridae; genus Panulirus; species Panulirus argus. The sequence continues at coordinate 4,290 of JAYMFT010256157.1, forward strand.
GAACAGTAATGTGGGGTGATGGGATATGGCTTGGGGCGTATGGCAGGGCGACTGGGAGGGAGTGGGGAGAAGGTAGATGGGTAGGGGACAAAGCTTGATGGTTGGATAGACGGTGCTGGGAAAGGAAGCAAGTAGCGAAGAAGAGGAATTGAGAACGATGGTATTCAAGGAGAATACAGATGTTTGAGGGTAAGAGGGACAGGTGGGTGTGGTGGGGAGGGAGACGAAGCAGAAACAGTTGTCGATTGAAAAGGAGCTGGGAAGTTGCGTGGGTGCCCAGGTTTAGTGACGCTGCCGACAACACTCGTTGCAGTCACCATTGTCTGTGTGAGGAAGTACCTGGGAGTGTATGAGGTTAACTACTGGAGGACAGTGATAGTATCCAACATTCCTAATCTGTATAGATGGAGGCACGAGAGTTCAACAAGATAATGTCATGATTCAGTAGTTGTGATGTGGAAGGGGAAAGATTTTTTTAGGGCAGATGGTGGGATAGTACTGGAAGGGAGTATTGTGGTTGGGTATGGTGGCTGAAGGCTGGTTAGATGTTCATGGAAGAGGATGGATGATAGAGCGGCTTTGGGGAGGATGGTGGGAAGCAGCCAATGAAGATGGTGGGGGAGGATAGGTGATGGACAGGAGGCAGCGAAGAGTGATGGTGCGGTGGTAATATGAGAGGATTCCCGGAGAGTGGTTAGGATGGTGGAGCCTGGTTGTTTGTTGGGTAGTGGCGGATGGTGGGCGATTGTGCCTTCAGGAGTGAAAGTGAATGATTGAGTTATTTGGAGGAGGATGACTGAGGGGCAGTAGAGGTGAAGGACGATGTGTGGATGGCACAGCAGGATGATTGGATGATATTGCGGTGGATGGTTGAGTGTTAGTGGTTGGAGATGGTTTGATAATAGTAGAAAGACATGGGTAGGAGATATTTAGGGATATGGTTGGATAGTGTAAAGGTGGATAGTTGGACTGTAATGGGAGGAAAGATTAGGTTGATGGTTGGGATTCAGGGAGCATTGATAGCAGGGTAGTTGTTAGGGATGGTTTCATGGACGTTGGTTAAGATGGTTTGATGGTATACGAAGAGGACGTATACCATATATACGTGAAGGATAGTGGCTGGTGCTGGTGGTGAGAGGTGGTTGGGATGATAGTAGGGAAATATGACTGGTTGGTAGAGGAGGAGGATGGTCGGCTGGTAGTGGAATAGGATGGTTGGGAGGTAAAAGATGTGAAAGATGGTTGGTAGTAAAGAAGGATAGTCGGTTAGTTAGGGGAAGGTGTTGGTGTTTGTTATTTTTTTTTTTTCTACGGTAAGGTATTGGGAGGAAAGGCGGAGGCGATGGCGAAGGAGATTACACTGGAAGACGTGGGAAAGGTAGACAACGTAAGCGTTTATGGTCTGTTACGAGGACATGGCCTGGACGACGGTGACATTTTATAAATTCTTTTATGTCGGTGGACACAGACTTATAAAGCAGATGGCGTCTCCCCACCCACCATGTAGTACGGGGAAAATGTACTGCCATGGGAGTTTTGTGGGTAAGGATTGATAAATGAAGGAAGGATAGTGGGTAGTAGTGAATGAAGATGGTGCAGGGTGGTGGATGGGTAGTAGGGGAAGATGGACCTTTTTTTTTTCTTTTTTTGTAAAGGAAAATGTTTTGTTTGTTGTTGAGAAAGTTGGTGTGGTGGCTTTAGGGGAGACTGACGAGTGATGGGGAGAGTAGCGGTTGGGGCAGTGCAGGGGAGTGAGTGGTTGTGAGAGGATCCCGTTGTGATTGTTAGGGTTAGGAGGTAATGTTGGTAGGTAGTTTAGCAGGATGCTTGGTTAGCAGAGTGGCAAGATGACTGATACTAGAGGAGGATGTGTGGGTGACAGTGAGGCAGTTTAGATGTACGACAGTGGCACGAGATGGTTTGGTGGTATCTAAGGTGGTTAGCTGCGTGCTATTAGTTGGGAGGTGGTGTTGGAGGGTGTTTAGATGGTACTAGGGAAAATGAGTGGATGGTCGGTCGCGTTTGGTTACGCTACTGGCAATCTGACTGATCCATTTTCTTTCGTTTGTCCTCCTCAGACCGTAGCCGAGGCTGATGGGTGATGTTGGGGAGCAGGATGGTTGTGGAGGAGGATTGGATGGTAGTGGAGAGGTAGATGGTAGCGGAAGAAGGTTGCTTGGTTAATACTGCAAGAGGGGGATTTCTTTATAGTTTTAGAGGGCGGGTGGGTAGTAATAATAAGCGATGGATAGATAGCTGTGGATGACGTTAGTTTGGAGGAAATAAAGGTAGATATTCGGGTGGTTATATGGGAAAATGGTGAGATAGTGTTAGGGAGGAAGTTTGAAATGCAGGTTGATTTGAGTGGTAGTGGAGGGAAACAGGTAGGTAAGGATGGTTGCTGGTGGCAGTATACATACACTCTTTGAAGTGGAGGCAAGGATGGTTGATTTGTAGTTGGGGGGGAGGATTGAATGGTATTTGGAGCGTGTTCTTTGTTAACAGTGAAGGAGGATGGTTAGATGACTATATAGGAGATTAGTCCAGAGTAACTGTTAACTTTCGGATGATACTGGGAGTTGGTGGCAGGAAGGGAGGAAGATCGTGGGGAGTGTAGATGGAACGTAATGGGGGAGGATGGGTGGGTGCTGATGGGAGGTAGAAGAGGAGGAGGATTTTGTGTTAATGGTAGTGGATGGTAGGTAGATAGTTGGGGAAAAGGTTGGTTGCCAGCGGGTGAGGATGGTTAAATGGTCAGAAACCAGGATGGATGATTTCTGATACAAAAGTTGGTTGGTTGGTTGTGGGAAGTAGTAACGGAGGATGGTTAGATGGCAGAGGGTGAAGGTGGATATTGCAGACTGATAGCTCAGCCAGTCCATTAGCAACAGTCATGTCACAACCAGACGTAAGAGAGTTCATTCTCTGATGAAAGACTTCCCTTCTCATAGGAAGTGTAAACGGAATTTGGACGCCACCAGCCGTAAAACCTTATAACATATATCGAATATTGATGAAAATTAGAGGACAGACGACAGTGGTACAAGTGATGGGAGTGATTACTGTATGAGGAATGATAGGGAAAACAACAGTGAGCTACTAGCGAGTCTAATGAGGAGAGAAACATAACTGAGAAGATATCAGGGAAACTTCCAAGACACAGATAGGATTGAAAATATGGGAGAAAATACTTCAAAAGGGACGGGAATGAGGCGAACCATGACACACAAGCATAAGCAGTTCACCCAAGGTCATAGTGTGTAGGTTGGGTCAGTACATTGGGATAATGTTTGTGGCAGGTGGGGAAGAGTGTATAGGGTCAATACAAGTCTCAGTATCAAGACAAAACAGCAAATTGCGTAACTGAGACAGTGGCCATTACCCAGTTGGACCTAAGTTTTGCTACTAGGTATGTCATAGCTAAAGACACTACTTTGATATGTATTGTAAAGCCCACAAAATATCAAAGACAGTGGGATACAGACCTTAAAATCACCATGACGCAATACAGTATAAAGAATAAAGACCGGGCCAAAGTAAACATGGAAGTTCTTTTGGCACAAGCATGGGAAAACGAGAGAGAGAAAAAAAGGAACGAACACGAAGGTAGAATGTTCATGGCTTCTATTTGTTCAGGGAGATTGAGCTGCAACCTTACATCAACACTCAATGGACTCAGGTATCCCGGTAGACTGAGGCAGGCGCGACTGCTGAAAGCTTTTCCTAAAGGTTTGCCACCAAGTCTGCGGCAAAAGCTGGGAACATCGTTGATACTTGCCATCATTCGGGCATTTAAACTAACCGCACAAAACCAACAGACTCTCTTTCATAAGTGGTTTACTGACAGGCGAATGCACTATTTCCATTCTGTACGGAGACTAATGTATAAGACTACATAGACGGTGTGGTATGAACTGCAAATTATAACCTTCACAATAATGACAGAAGAGGGAGGACATGTAGAGGAATTGCGTGGTGCCTTGAGGACTCTGTTCTAAAAGCGAAGCTTATAGTCTTTGGTGATGTGGTCGAACTGTTTGTATTTAAGATTGGAAACCCGGGCAGCGATGTGTGGATTGGACTTTATATATCCTAAACGGGAATGACAGAAGCGGGAGGAAGTAAAGAGGAACTTTGCTTTAGTTATTTTACCGTCTTTTATGCCTCTCGCCATTCACACGCCTTTGGAAATTTACTAAGCAGTTACGGAGAATTGAATCCTTCCTTGATAATCTTGAACACCCAGTCCAAGAGTTGATCCACCCTGACTGCAGCATCTCGATATACCTTAAACGGAAATGAAATAGGAAACAACATTGTAACTTAAAAACATCGGGACTTCTATGGGCTATCACTTGCTAAAGAGACAATTTACAGACTTAAGGAATTTTTTTCTTACATAAAGGATATCACGACCATCCAGAAAGAATATTATATACATCAATTCCTTAAAACGCCGTTTGACTCGCACTATCTTGCCACGGTAATTGGGATACACATGAGGACTGATACTACACCACTTTAGCACACCGTGTTTTACCGTAAAGGTGACAATAGCTGAGTTGACTTCAAAAACAAGTCACAGAAACACTAGGAGGAAACAGACAATGAATTCTGGATAGTGAACTAGGAGTTGTTTGGGAGAAATACGCAGAGGATTATATGCTGTTGTGTAAAGTCACATCAGAGTGGCAGAGTACAGCACTGGAGGAATGTCTGGGAAGTGTGACCCGAGAGGTACTTGAAAAATGTATCTGATGTGTACCTTTGAGAAGGGAATATAAGAGGTCCTGACATGAACGTGATCGTTGCTCTCTGTTGTAGACATGATTTGCAGACCTTCTTCAAAGGTCTCTTTTCGTACAGAAAAGAAGATAAACTTGTTCAAAGAAGTAAAAGAAATTTGTGGCTTTAGGTATCTCACGGATCTGGATGACTTCATGTTAGAAAACTCCTGTTTATCAGGAATACATACTGTCACCTGTGCTCTATATGGTTGAAATATGTCGACTCCCGTAGCTTCCAGCGGAGAGAGGAAACATGCAGGAATATAGGTACTTGTGAGCACAGTTCGTGCAAGGGACAGAGCGAGCCGGCGCGGCGTGGGTTGTTGCATGACCCACGAGAGGCCAAGAGTGATACTGAACTGGCACATCAAAAATTTGTACCGTGCGCCATTGCACATTCAACCTTCTCTTTCTTCTCAAACTGTCCCATCCCCTGTCCTACATCTCCTTCCAATCCTCTAACCGCTCTAACCGCCCCATTAGAAAAAAGAATGAGCTGGCCGTCAGGACGAGGGTGTCTCATACCTAACATATTAGAACACAAACCAAGCTTATGATCATATACAGCTGTTGCCAGAATAAGTTTGAAAATTTGAATCGTATAAACACACTTAAATTTTGCAGCCGAGTATAGCATAAATCAAGTCTTCCAGAAGGCCAATGAAAACAACGTAGTTTAATAAGCATTTCAAATGCTTCGTTGTGGAAGAAATAATACGTTGCAATAGACCACAATACTGAAGGTAAATAAACATCATTACGCATCGGAAGGTGAGAGTAAGATACGGAAGGATGTCAAGTGACCCAACCGTCAAGGAGCAAGACAGAGCAGCCGCTGCCTCATCTAGCATTATATCAGGTTGGCTGAATTTGGCAAACCTGCAAGACGAGAGTGGGAAGAAGTGGTGATGACACCTCTGAGTATTTATGATACTAGAATACTGCTATGTGCTAACGTTTCCCTTCAAGGGTAATTGCTGAGTCATGTAAGGTGCAAAGACATTTTATGTTTTATATTAACAGTTGTGAGAATTACTGAGAACTGTTAGAACCACTCTGACTGAAGTGCATACGGAAGGAATATATGATGTACACAAAGAATATCTTTTGTGGGATGCGTCGCTGTGGACACTTGACAGCCTTTCCCTGGTGGAATGACTAGCATGGAAAACCTTTGAGATATCTTACGTAAACCAAGAGATGCAACGAATGTAGGAAAACTGTAAACACACTGGGCTTGACACCATAATATCAGTTAGAAACATTTGAGACATCAGGCCGGCCACAGGGAGAGTCTCTGATGGGTACTACCTAGGCGTGCGGGACTCCGCCTCAAACGTCTTGATGACTTGTGAAGGCTGTAGTGTTCATGTGCTGAAGTATGAAGGAAAAACGGGCCTTTGATTATTACGTAAGTTATGGTTCCCAGTGAATGTTTTAGTTGCTTCTATTCCACGATTTATTAATAAAAGAAAATACAATTGAGAGAAATTCTGGTGATCGGTAAAATAACAGGATATTTTTTCTGGTACCGTTAGCGAGACTGTTATTTCTTTATTACATTTTCATTGAGCGTCATTAGAAAGTATTACATAACAAGATGTGTGACATTGATCTGTATTTGCCATGAGTAGTCCTGGTAATCTTTCCCACGCCGGCACCAATATTTTAAAGGATAGGGAAGTACTGAGGGGTAGTGAAGGTATAGGGTTGGTGAAGACATGGAGGAATTATGAGGCCATGCGATGATGACTTGGGTTTGTTGAAGCCATCAGGTAGTGGTAGTCTTAGGGACGGTGGAGTCATGAGAGTAGTGGTATTCATGTGGAATCATTTAGAAAGGAAGATTGTGAAGATTTAGGTAAGGGAGTTTTTGGAATTGGGGTTGCCTTGCATGGGTAGTGTTGGCGTATGACTAGTGACGTTATGTGGAGCACAAGGGAAAGACAGATAAGAGAAGGCCTGATAGTCTATGTGTAGGTTATCTGCATTCATAATCTTATTTCTTGTTGAAAGAGGATATTTGAGCTGGAGATTCACTCTAGTATATACAGGATATTCAACCAGGAGGCTTCTCCCTAACCACCTCTTCCTCCGGCTCAACTGCTTCCAGAAAAAGAAGAGAAAAAGAGAGGAAACACTAAGTTGTTTACGTTGGAGGCTCCAGTCACATACGGAAGTCCATATCAAGGCCGGACCTTAATTGAAATAAGTATAGTGCTTAGGCAATGTTACAGGAGAGTGAACGGGGAAATTATCATAATCTGACCAGATGGGCTTCACTGAGGCAACACTTGTCGTGGTTTGAGGATGTGTAAGGATGGTTTCTAGAAGCTGCGTGTACCAGAGGTTTGCCATGAAAAGTGTGTTGTGTGGAGATAATGGGTAGGATGGTGTGGTCAGGTCATAGGAAACGGTGAAGAATGGCGAAGTGATAAAGGCAATTCCACTGGTGATGAAATCATGGTATGGTGAAGTGCTGGGATGATAGACGAGTAGTTGTTGTGACGTGAGTTGGATGATGGTCATGGGGATTGTGATTTCCTGGAGATGGTGAAGTCTTGCGTGGAAGATCGTATGATTTCTCTTCCCCTCTTTACCTGCGTCTCACTCATCCCCAGCCTCCTGTACTTCCCGATATTGTCTCCGTCTTAGGTATTAAATGCGCAGCTTATGGTCTGTGAATGTAAGAGGCCATGTTTCACTTGAGCACACCGGGCGTGATTTAAGTATACGTAAAGGCGGGGCCACACCAGACATAAGCACTGTTCGTAACGTGTGTTGGTGACCGTGTGATCATCAGTGTTGAGAGTCACGTCCACGCCAACGGAACAATGTTGTAAACATTCCGGACAAAGGCGACCAACAGTGCCTACAACAATGTCGAGTACAGACAGGCCTTCACCAACGCTGCAGTGTTAGGAACATTGTTGTCAACTGTTTAGACCAAAGTTTGCCAACGTTATCCTCACCAACGGGAGACAGTTGCATGATACCAACACTATTCCTAATTATAACGTAGTCAACATGTTCGTGAATGCGTGACAACATTATGATAACACTGTACCGAACACATTTTACCGACATTGTTTCCATTGGCTCCACAACATCGTAACAATGTAGATAACTTCCTCAGTAATTTTCTGGTATAACGATGCCATCATTGTTACACACGCTACCAATGAGGATTTGAATGTGGAATCAAGAGTTATTTGAACGTTTTATTGCTGTGGTTAGTGTGATTCAATATTCTTACTCTAAGTGATTCATTGCAAGGTCATTGTGATTCGGTGGTCTTCGTCATTGTTTTTCGATTCTTGTTTGGTGGGATTCATTAGTGTTTGTCTTTGTGATTTGATTCAAGATTTATCTTTATTTTTTATGGACTTGCTCAAAGATTCAGCTCTGGAGATCATTGTATCTCAGTACTTCTCTTTACTGATTTAGTGCTATTGATCAGTATGACACTTTTTTTTGAAGGTTAGTGTAATTCAGTGCTAAGGTATCTGTGATTCATCGCTAGAGGTCAGTATGATTCGGTGCTCACGCTCATTGTAATACAGTTCTAGCTGTCAGTGTTGATTCAGAGCTAGTGATAAATTTTGTGGTTCGTTTTTGGAGGACATTGTGATTCACTGTTCAGATTCATTGTGAATCATTTTTAGAAATTAGTGTGATTTGCTACCAGTGGTCAGTGTGATTTTGTGGTTCGCTGCTTAAACCCACCAAGCGAGACGGCACGACCCTTGAACACGACGAGACGACTCTTGGGTATGATGGCCTGGCCTTTGACCAAACGGTCGTACCCAAGGGTCGTATAGTCGTGCTCATTTGTCGTACCGTCGTGGCTATGGATTATACCGTCGTGCCCAAAGATCGCACCGTTTTGCGCAAAGTCTGTACTGTCGTGTTAAAGGTTTAGGATGGTTTTATATTTTATTGGAAAGTGCGGTTTAATTAATAATGGTAGTGGATATCGAAGCTGTTATCATGGTAGATCAAATAAAACTACCTCAAATTTACGTTGATGTAAGTGGCCCATTAATGCCATGTTTAGGCTAGGTGCTCGATTTTAGTGTACTGCTAATTATGAATTATTTACAGCAGGTTGATAGTTGCTTTAATGCTACTTCTGAGTGGTTTAACTCTGGTGGACAGTTAGTTACCGCTAGTTTAATGCTAGTTGTCAGAGTGGTGTAGTGCTAATGGAGTGCACAGCGGTACTTTACTGCTAAATATGCAGTTTTACGATGCTGGTTGCAAGTATTGGAATCGTGATGGCCAGTGTGGTTACATGCAATATGCTTCACTTCTTTTAATTTTTTCCGAAGTGAATTGCGGCATTTTAAGGTTTGCAACTTCAGTAAAGATAGAGACGCTGTCCTATATGTCCTCTGGATGGACAGGCCAGGTTCCACATACATAGTGGGAGTGTGTTTGGCTTCAGGAGTATACCTAGCACCTGATGGAGTTATTAACAATAATTTTTCGGTTGGTGGACTTTGTAGGTTGAGGTGGACGGCCTTAATGACCCTGGCAGGTGGTAGGTCTACAGGCCAGGGTACTTTTTGGTGGCATTAGTTGTTAAGGGAAGTTCCGTGTTAGTGGCCAGTGAGGACATAATGTTAGATATGGGAATTTATTGAGATTGGCCGGCAGGGCATAATGGTTATGGTGGCCAGAATTACGAGTGGTTATTGGCCCATATTGGTTGTGGTCAGCTGTATTATAATTGGTCACAGGGTCATATTAGGAGAGATGGATGGTACTGTCATTGTTTACTGGGACATAATGCTAGTGGAGAGGAGTAGTAGTCAGTGTCAGTGGTTAGTGTGATGTTTATTCAAGTGGGAAGTGCTGTTCGTAAAGAATTTTGGACGTTATTTAACGCCATTGCCGTTCGTAATTTAATGATGATATTGGTTCATATGTCATGCTAGGAGTGCTTGTGATTTAATGGTATTAGTATGTGTGGCAGAGTCAATTTAAGTACGATATATTACTTATGGAAATTGTGATTTAACGTCACTTTAAGTGTGATATGTTGCTAGTGTTAAGTGTGATTTAAAATCACTTTAAGTGTGATATGTTACTTGTGGTAGGTGTGAATTAAGGTCACTCTTAAGTGCAATATATTATGGTAAGTTTGACTTAACGCCATTCATCAGCTTGATTAATGCTCTTCCCTGAGGCTGTTTGAATTATTGTTTTAAAGGAGGTTCGTGTTTCCTCTGGCGACTGATGCCACGTGAACCGTGAGCCTGATTTATTGTCTCTGCTGAGCTGAACTCCACGTTTGGTGTTACTACGTCCCAGCAGGCGGAGGTCGGGGACGGGTACCCTATTAGTAGGCCAGCCTTATATAAGGTAGAAGTGCGGTTTCATGGCTGCTAGGGACTGTCTTACCATATAAGAACTAAGGTGCCGCTCTGAGCTGACGTTATGATGGATATAAGAGTTGACTGGTACTGGGTGTCGTGGTTAACTGGTACTGGGTGTGATGGCTGACTGATTGTGAATGTGGTAGTTAACTGGCGGTGAATGTGGTATTTGAGTGGTAATCAGCGTAGTGATAAACTGGTAGTTCTCTGATAGTGGATGTGGTGATTGACAGGGCAGTGGATGTGATGGTTGACTGTAGTAGGTGTGGTAGTTGATTGGTATTGAGTCTGGTAGTTGACTGGTTTTGGATATAATAGTTGACTGGTCTTGGGTTTGGTTTTTGACTGGTATTGAGTGTGGCAGCTGAGTAGTATTAGGTGTGGTTACTAACTAGTATTAGGCTTGGTAGTTTACTGGTAGTGAGTGTGGTAGTTGACTGGTATTGGGTATGGTAGGTGACTGGTTTTGTTTGTGGTAGTTGAGTGGTATTGAGTATGGTCGTTGACTAGTATTGAGTGTGGTAGTTGACTGGATTTCGGTGTGGTAATTGACTGGAATTAGGAGTTGTTACTGACTGGTATTAGGCGTGGTAGTTGACTGATATTGTGTGTGGTAGTTAATTGGTATTGGGTTTGGCTACTGACTGGTATTAGGCGTGGTAGTTTACTGGTATTAAGTGTAGTTATTGATTGGTACTTAGTGTGGTAATGACTGGTTTTGGGTGCGGTAGTTAACTGGTGTTGGTTGTGGTAGTTGAATGGTATTGAGTGTGGTAGTTGACCGGTAGTGGATGTGGTAGTTGATTGGGATTGAGTGTGGTATTTCACTGGTAATGGATGTGGTAGTTGATTGTGATTGAGTGTGGTAGTTGACTGGTTTTGGATGTGCTAGATGATTGGTATTGAGTGTGGTAGTTGCCTGGTACTGGGTGTGATAATTAACTGGTATTGGGTGTGGTAGTTGATTGATACGATTGTGGTAGGTGACTGATAGTGCAGTTTTTAGTTGACTGGTAATGGATGTGGTTGTTGACTGGTATTGGGTGTAAGAGTTTGACTGGTATTGAGTGTGTTTGATATGGTAGTTGATAGGTGATGAGTGTGCATGTTGACTGGTATTAAGTGTGGTAGTTTAGTGGTGGTAGATTTTGTAGGTTCCTGGTATTGGTGTGGAAATTGACTAGTATTGGGTGTGATAGTTGAGTGTTATTGAATGTGGTAATGGGTGTGATAGTTAACTGGTATTGAATGTTGTAATTGACTGGTAGTGGTTGTGGTAGTTCGTTGGTATCGGATGTGGTAGCTGACTGGTAGTGCTTGTCGTAGCTAGCTGGTGTGGCACTTGACTGGTACTGAGTGTTGTAGTCGACCGATGGTGGGTGTGGTAGTTGATTTTTATTGGGTATGGTAGTTGACTGGTGGTAGATATAGTAGTTGACTGGTATAGTAGTTGACTGGTATAGTAGTTGACTGGCGTTGGATTTGGTAGTTGACTGGAAGTAGGGGTTGGTAGTTAACTGGTGTTGCGTGTGGTAGTTGACTGGTATTGAGTGTAATAGTTAACTGGTATTGCATGTGTTGGTTGACTGATATTGGATATGGTAGGTAACTGGTATTGGGTGTGTTGGTTGACCGGTATTGGGTGTGCTATTGACTGGTATTAGGTGTCGTAGTTGACTAGTAATGGGTGTGGTATTTGATTGGTATTAGATGTGGTAGTTGACTGGTATTAGATGTGTTGGTTAAGTGGTATTGGGTGTGTTATAGAATCGTATTGGGTGTGGTAGTGACTGGTATTGAGTGTGATATTTGACTGGTAATGGATGTGGTAGTTGACTAGAATTGGATGTGGGTTTTACTGGTAGTGGGTGTGGTGTTTGATTGGTATTAGATGTGGTAATTGACTGGTATTAGATGTGTTGGTTAAGTGGTATTGGGTGTGTTATAGAGTCGTATTGGGTGTGGTAGTGACTGGTATTGAGTTTGATATTTGACTGGTAATGGATGTGGTAGTTGACTAGAATTGGATGTAGTTTTGACTGGTGTTGTGTGTGGTTGTGACTGGTATTGAGTGTGATATTTGACTGATAGTGGATGTCGTAGTTGACTGGTATTGGGTGTGACAAGTGACTAGTGTTGGATGTGTTGGTTGACTGGTAGTGGGTGTGGGTCATCATGCAGTGAAAATCATGGTTGAGTGTTAGCGTTGTAGTTATGACTGGATGTTAACATATGACCGCACTTAGTACGGCAAGTCTTCAGACAGGGCGTTTGGTGAGGTAGTTTAGCCTTTATGCTTGTCTGACGGTGATGATTAGCGTCACACTATGTTCTGACTAGGTACAAGGAGTGACCTTGCCCCGCTTAGTTCAGGCTAGGTGTTTGACGTCAGAGCACCGGAGGTTCGTGTCACACAGTAAATGATTAAAACTGGACCAGAATGGAAGACATTTGGAGTTTCGTGATGACTGTGGGTCGTTGCAGTGTGGTGAAGGCTGACGAGAAGTGTACCGCCCTATGCAGCCTGCTTACATTCGTGTATTCTCCCGAACCGTAATTATTCATTATCAACTTTGCTGTGTTAATGCTTTTATTTGGAATATGCCTGGAGAGAATACCTCCATTGTCTCTCGTAACACTACGCGTGAAACTGTAGCTGGACTTGCTTATCTACACGTCGTTCATATAAGTTGCCTGAGCTGACTTCCTGCTTGGTTGGACGAACTGAAATCTTGGAGGTTATTTATATCACTGGTACTTCCCTCACTTCTAGAGATGGATCCATGAAAGCCTTTCCGTCCCTCCGGAGGCTCACTTATGGCCCAGAAGTTTAGCTTGAAGGAAGTATTTATATCCGTCTCTTTTTTTTTTTTTTTTTTTTTAATCAAATTTGGTGATATTCCGTGCGTCCACCCTCGGCCTAGTTTCCAAGATGGAGGCGATTTGCTCACATTTTGCAACATCTCTAAATATGTCCCAAACTTTCTGATCAGCTGGGGCTGAATAGTGCATGTTGCATTTTCATCGTCTTGCCCATCTCCCTTATCTTACCTTACGTTTACTTTACGATTGTTTCGGAGATCATCTCCCCCCACAGGACGGTCTGGGACCGTACTTAACCTTACGAATACCTTACTATGGTTTTCGAGGTCCTCTGCCCCCACAATTCGCTCAGAGACTTTACTTTATGTATACTTTACTTTGATTCTGGAGGTCTTCTGCCCCCAAGTTCAGTATGGACCTTAACCTTACCTTACGCCACATAAGTTATGATGGATTTGGAGGTCTCTTACCCCCACAGCTATGTCTGGCACATAACCTTACCTTACATGTACTATACAGTGGTTTTGGAGGTCTTTTACCTTCATAGCTTTGTCTGGGACACAACCTTACCTCCGTACACTACACGACGGTTTTGGAAGTATTCTACCCCTACAGCTTGGTATGGGAACTTACCTTACGCATACCTTACAATGGCTTTGGAGGTCTTCCATCCCCTACGGCTCGGTCTGGGAGTAAGTTGTGTGTTGCTTCTTTACCCAGTCAGGGAGTTGAAGGTCGAGGCCCTTAGGCTTACGTAACCACCGCATCCCGGCCGATCAGGTTCATTTTATGGCCCTCTTCAAGTTTCTCCGCTGAACAGTCTGCTGCTTCTGATGGCTGTTGTCAGTGGCTGAAATAGTTTTTGGGCCCCAAATGTTTACACTGTTATTATACTTATTGTACCTCAGAGTATATGGAGCGGGTTGGCATGCTCAAACACACGTCCATATGTACGTCCCAGACTTTACTGGTCAGCAGCTTAGTTGGATCAATTTGAGTATAGATCATACTTGGTGATTGTACCAGTTTTGTTGGCTCTTAGGCAGACTGATACATGGGCCCAAATGTCGTTGTTGTAGATCCATGCTGGCTTGTATTTCACCTTTTGTATGCCCTGACTTGTCTTCTTTGTTGTAACCCATCCCAGTCTTAAATGACACAGTGGCTCCTACATCACCTTATCACACGGAGTTCTTTGCCAACATTTTCTCATTCCTTAGGTGATTTTTTTAATGGGGAGAGAACATTTAAAAGCCACTTGACCGACGGCGCTCGATTATGTAGCGGTTCTGTCATCCTAGTAACTTTCCTACGTTAGTTCCTTCTTTAGATCCTGATGGGCTTCGACCAGACTTGGCGAGGCTTCGTATCCCACTGATCCATAAGTCAGGTTCAGAGAACAGGGCGAATCATACAGCCATGGCTATGGTTCCATTACCTTCCAGTCCTGTAGTTTCTAGAGTCATTGGCCGTTGTGAATCATAGGAGATTTTCATCGGACTTTGCGAGATTACTCGTTACATTGATTCACATGCGACGTGAAGTTTGAACTTATACAACCTGAAATTTACTTTGTTTAGGGATAGGGTTCAGTAAGTTATGCTGACTTGTAGTCAAACTCTGCGTAAGTTACTGATCATAATAACTTTCCTATAGTATTGTACGTTAAGATAAGATGATGTCTGATCTTACTCCTCCTAGAGGGTCAGCTGACCATCAAAGATGTAAGCTAGTAAGAACATCCTTACTTCCTCGCTTGGGTCCTATTCTTTAGTTGCGATTCGCTCGCTCTGTCGGATCAAATTGGGTTTAAGTCGAAGTTTGCGACATTATGATGAGTTTCGATGCTGAAACTTGCTTGCGTGGTGTGTGTGTGTGTGTGTTGTGTGTGTGTGTGTGTGTGTGTGTGTGGAGATAAACAGATATATGTTAGATATCTAAATCTGTTCCTGTTGATTCTTTGGACATATTGTTTGTATGTGTATTTTTGGAAATAATATGCAGAGAAGATTATAGTTTATATGATAGCGATGTTTTTGAGAAGGTTTTGACTTGTGATAGTGATGTGTTGAAAAGGTTATGGCTGATGTGACAATGATGTATAGAAAGGTTGTGGTTTATATGATAATGATAAGTAATGTTGTAATGTGTGTCATTGTGATGTGAAGATAAGGTAATGATATATGTGACAGTGACATGTAGAGGTTATGTTTTATGAAATTGTTGTATGTAGATAAGGAAATGGTTATGTAACACTGACTCATAGAGAAATTTATTGCTAGTATATCTGTCATATATGGAGAGGGTTATGGTCTGTATTGTAGTGACGTGCAGAAAAAGTTCCATTATGTTATAGTCATATGTAGGGAAGATTTTAGCGTATGTAATATGTAGAGATCATGGTTTACGTGACAGTTATGATTAGAGAAAATTATGGTTTATGTGATGATGATGTATGGAGATGTGACTTATATGGTAGTGACATGTAGAGTAAGCTTATGTGATAGTGATATACATAGGTCACGGCCTATGTGATAGTGGCATGTAGGGAACTGATTGCGTATGTGATAGTCATATGTAAAGTCATTGCTTATGTGATAGACATGTGCAGACATCTTGGCTTATGTGACAGCGATATGTAGATAAAGTTATGGCTTATGTGATAGTAGTAGTCATAGCTTGTGTGATAGTGGCATGTACAGAAGGTTATGGCTTATGTGTAGTGATGTTTAGAGGTCATGGATTATGTGACAGTGGCATGTAGAAGAGGAGGTAATGGCTTATGTGATAGTTAGTGGTATGTAGATAAGCGTGTGCCCTATGGTAATGCCATATGTTTATGTGGGCGGCAGGGAGAACCACTGCGAGATCGAGCGTCGGCGACGCAACAAGATGACGGCGTACATCGCCGAGCTGAGCGACATGGTGCCCACCTGCTCGGCCCTGGCCCGCAAGCCGGACAAGCTCACCATCCTCAGGATGGCCGTGGCCCACATGAAGGCGCTTCGGGGTGAGTACACATCCTTCCCCCAGCATATCCTTACCTCCACCCCCAGTGTCCTGCATCCTCCCATCCACCCACCACCCACCCCGCCACCCACTCTGCAGATGATTACCTCCAACCATCATCGTCTATCTACTACTGCTAGTGCTACAGTCTCACCAACTACAGACACTGTGTGTCCCTCAACAGCTGCTTACTGTATGTATTGTTTTGTCTAGTGTCTTTCACGTCTAGTATATGTTTCAGCCACACCTGACCTGACCTTCACTTCCGCCTCGTGTATGTGTACAGTTCTTTGTGACCTTGAACGGTCATTTCCAACCAGTTCGGCCCCTGTAATGTCATGAGTATAGGATTTATCAGAGTTCAAAGCATTTTATTAAGAAACTGGCTGAATCTTACGTTTATGAGGTTACTAAAAATAAAAAAATGCATGGAAAATAGATTCACCATTTCTTAGCAAAATGATAATCATGTTCCTTTCAACTTACAACTGGGACTTCTAAGACTAACACCATGTACCATCAGCTCGGCTTCTACGTACCTATGGTCTGTTGGGAGTTACTGAGCTAGGGTACCCTGCCAGCCACTAACACCACTAAGCACCACCTGCTCCACTAATTGTGTTATATTCACCCTTGACATAACCACACATTGAGCTGCGTACGATTTACATCACTAGATGGATCGCCTCCTGCCATTCTACATGTACTGTTAACTATACCAATGGCAACGGTAGCCGTAGGACCTGCATCATTAGCTGTTCAGTTTACAACATAAATTGCGTCCCCATCTCACTAGCTCAGCATCACGTGACATGGGCCATAGACTGTATCACTGATGCTGTAACCTCTCCATCTGCATTGTTGATCTCGCCATCCTTATGATTGATGGCACCATCGTCTTCACCATCTACATCACAAACTGTGTCATCATTATCTCGAAGAATATCTCTTGCACCATAAGATATGTCACCATTATCACAAACTATACATACCACCTGCACCAGGAATTATGCCATCAAGTATCATACCACCCTCACCATAAACTCTGGGATGATGCGACCGATTCTACCCATTAACTCGGCTGTTTATACTACCAGGTGTTTAGCCATTTACTATACTGGCTAATTTATCGTATAATCTTGTATTTTCTTTCGGTCCAAAAAGCACATCACTCTTTGGACACAGGCAAGGGATGAAGACCAGATGACATCCTTCCACGTTTTTTGACCGAGTGTGCATCTGAATTTGCGCCCGTGTTTGCTCCTTTGTTCCTCCTCTGTCAGATATGCAAGATGTTGCCATCTTATTGGTGTTGGTGCAGCAGTCCAAACAAAAGAGTGGACGTTATATCTGTTCCAGTAGTCTTCATATTGCGCTGAATTTTGTTTCCAGTCTATAAATCTCTCCCCAATATCCACTTCCTTTAAGCGTCTTGGCTATCACAGTCTTTTCTCTGATCATCAGTTTGGATTTCGTAAGGCGATATCCACCTTTCTTAATTTACAAGTGTCAAGTCATCGTCTCTGAGAGACGTGGGGGAATCCTGCAGCCCATAATGAATAGAAAGCTTTTCGTATGGCAGGGCTTCTCTTGGCTCCACTCCGTCACTGTTTTCCCATATCTGGCGTCCTCTCTGGCCGGTCTATCTCCTTAATTGTTGCTGGATCTCTCTCTCCCCTTCAACACCGTGTCCCTCAGGTTTCTGCCCTGCCTTTTCCCCTCTTCCAGCTTTTTATCAGTTTTCATTTTTTCATCAGATAGCTGTGTGTGTTTACGGACACACTGACGACTCGGCATGCATTTCTCCACCTCATTCATATTTGCACAGTCTTTCCTTCTTGGATTCCTCATTGCGCCAGGGTTAACTCGGTTAAATGCAACGCTTGAAAACTAATTTCTCCCCATTTTTCCTACTAAACTCCCTCGCAGCTTTCTCATCTCCTTTGATGGTAGAAAACCACACCCAACACACCAAACTTTCCTCGTATCATGAGGACATCCACTCTTGGGCATCCCTCTCAACACAAATGTGTGTCTGAAATTGATTATTCAGCCAAAGATTTTTCCTCCTCAGAACAGTTAGTCTCATTACACAAGCAGTCCGAATCAAGCTCTCCAGTATGACATCAGTGCTTGATCCTCTAGTCTTCCGCAGCGCTGGTGGTTCTCTTTCCCTCTTAATGGATAATCCTTCGGCTTCTGCTCCAGGAAAGTACCTACCTGTGTGCCCCATCATTACCAGCACTACTTATATTCCGCAAGCCACTCTGTTACGTGATTGCTGTGTCCTGGCTGTTGGCAAGTCGAGAGTTGAGTGGGTCTTTGTCTTTCCTAACAGTTACGTCCTGTCTCTTTTGAAAAGGCGGGTGTTTCCCATATCCTCCAAAACTCTCGGACTATACGTACCTGCTCTTCTCGTTACTCACCCTCCGCCGTAGCCCTCCTTTGTTTGTTTGTATGTTGGGTAACCCTGTGGAAAAGTTAGCCTCGATGAGGACTTACGTCTGTGACTTATACCTTCAACATAAAACAAACAAACAAAAATATGTGTACCTCCAGTTCTTTATCCTGTCGTTAAAACAATAACTCGCCCACTTGTACCTTTAACTCTACCACCTTCACCACTAACTCTGCCACCAACACCTCAAATATCCGTCTTCACCACTATCTTTACCATCTACGCCTCCGACTCTGCCGCCTACACCTCCGACTCTACCACCTTCAGTACCAGATCTCCCACCTAGACTGGTTGCTTAGGTATCAAACACCTTTACCACCAATCCCAGTAAGTCTCATCAGACAAACCACTTCCTCTTTCTACCTACTTTACCGGTGACACAACCCTGTTCGACTAATTGTACCACTGACTGTCACTAACCACCCACAAGGCCACATATACCGCAGAGTCTCCACTTCCTCCCACATCTGCCGGAATTACTTGTACGTCTAAAGATTCGGCCACTCGCACCTCGGTCGTTATAATGGTTGTTCACTGCTGCCATTATCCCACTTATATCGCCGGCACTGTAACACGTGCCACACTTACTGTATGCATCAGACGTCACTGCAACAGTACAATCCCCGCCATTACCACTCCTATACCTTGCACCACTACCTCTGCCGTTAATACTGTATATCCTCCGCCACTACCAATGTACAATCTCAATTATTACCTCTGTACACCCTCCACCAGTACCATTGGACAGCTCACACCACTACCACTCTACCACCAACTCTCCCACCGACATCATTAACGCAGCACTACCACGTAACTACCTCTGTACCACGAACGCCACTGCCACTTAACCGCCTTCATCACTATTGCTACAACACCAACGCCACTACAATAGTACCACCAACACCACTGCCACTCTACCTACATCAATGTTAATATACGACCATCACCACTGTATAGTGCTACAACTATTGTACCACCTTCACACCAGGTAATGTACCACCACCACCACCACTGTATAATACTATTACTATTGTACCACCTATACCACTATCACTGTACCATCATTACCAGTACTTGATGTGGACATAAGTTTTCGGCTCATGTGACATTCTCTCAGTTACGTATAGACTTATTTAAGTACATTTTGGTGAACAGTGATTTTCTTTGTTTTGTTTTTCTTTATCGTCTGTTGGCCAAGGAAGAGGCTTATGTTTACCTCTTGTGCGAACTTGGCAGCAGCTGAGTGTCTTGACCCAAGCAGATGGAGAGAGGTTTGGGGACTGCTAACAGAATGAGACTTTGACCCCTTAAGCACGACGGCACGACACCCAAGCACGACGACACCACCCTTGAAGTTTGTAACAAGTGCCAAATGTCACTGTGTTGTGGGCTGTATATGATTTAGAGAGATGTGTGTGTGTGTGTGTGTGTGTGTGTACGAATAATAGTGAGTGATATTTGTGTGTTACGCTTGTGTTACCCTGTTTCTTAACCTTGTGTGTTTGTATATATTTTTTTTTCATACATATTCGCCTTTTCCCGCGTTAGCAAGGTAGCATTAAGAACAGAGGACTGAGCCTGAGAGGGAAAATCCTCACATGGTCCCTTCTCTGTTCCTTTTTTGGAAAAGCAGAAACTGGAGGGGAGGATTTCCAACCCCCTGCTCCCTCCCCTTTTAGTCGCCTTTTACGACACGCAGGGAATACGTGGGAAGTATTCTTTCTCCCCTATCC
>JAYMFT010256158.1:0-10834 GCA_038088735.1 Panulirus argus
CACACACACCCCAATCCCATCGCGCTGATTGCGTAGGTCGGATGGCTCGGTTATAAAAGTGAGGCAAAGCAGGTCTCACAATGGGGGGGTACAGCGAGGCACTACTCAGCCCCAGCAGGAGAGAGAGAGAGAGAGAGAGAGAGAGAGAGAGAGAGAGAGAGAGAGAGAGGGAGAGAGAGAGAGAGAGAGAGAGAGAGAGAGAGAGAGAGAGAGAGAGAGAGAGAGAGAGAGAACCAGGTGCCCCCTGCTGGATCACTCACCCATCAGCCGGACGTCCCACTGAACGGGACTATTTTTGGGAAAGCATCATCTCTGGGGATACAGAGAGGAAAATAAAAAAAAAGAAAGTGGCATCGTGTGGCGAATGTGGTTAAAGTGGTAAGAATGATGATGTTTCGGTCGAGTGTGTTGGATAGAGAGTGTGTTAGCCCGGCGGGGGGAGTGGGGTTACTTGTGTGTATGGCACAGAGAGTGCGTTACGACAGGGAGAACGTGTTGTGTGTTGAAAGCGAGAAAAAAAATTTACGTAGAATGTATAGCGTACTTTTTGTACTGAAGTTCTTGGGAAACAGGTGGACTGGACGGTCTCTAAAGCGAATGACAGCGTGTACTGTGGTGAATAAGTGGTGTGGTGAATGGTTTTTTTAAAAGTGTGGTAGAGAGGAGTTTATTTCAGATATGGCGTCGTCTAAACTTGGAAAGGCAAGTGGTGGAGCGAGTGTGTGAAACATGCGTACACCAATGGCCACACCAGGTGCAGCTCAGACGGTGATGGCCACACTAGGTGCAGTGCACATGGCGTTGGCTACGCCTGGTGTAGTGCATGCAGTCATAACTACCCTAGGTAATGTGCACATGGTGTTGGCTACACCTCGTTCAGTCCACACAGTACTGGCTACACAGTGCGTTAATCACCCCGTGTTGCAGTGGACACTATGTGACGAGTGGTGGTACTTAAGTCTACAGAATTCTCACTTTACGACCTCTTCTGCTCCTCACCTCTCTTTCTCTCTCCTCTCCTCTCCCGAGCAAGTGAGTCTGGCCGTTTAAACCGACTCTGAATCATGAAACTGGGTTCTTTACCTCCACCAACCTGCCTATTGTGAGGAGGGATCAGAAAAGCTTTTATCTCCTCAGTCGTGGGAGGAATGAGCTGGTGGAGAGCCAGGAACTGACTGTATGACAAAGAGGAAGCGACTGATGTAATGAAGTTTGGTACTAAGATGATATTGGAGTCTTTGGGAGCGGCTGCATGAGAATTCCTTTATCATAGAGCCCTTTTTGAATGTGGTTATGTTGTGAGGATTTTCCCTCGGTGTGGAGACGTCAATTGAGGAAGGCAAGTGGGCTTAAGCGAGTGTAGGAATCGCATATATACAGGTGTAAACTTCTCTTGCACTCCAGCTGGTCTCATATGTTGGAGAATTCTCTCCTGCTACGGTACGACAACTGCAGAATCGCGTGTCTGCCAGACGGAAAATGTTCATTAGATATGCAGGGGTGAGGAGCCTACAAGCCACAAGCAGGTGGAATCCGGTAACACCTACCATGTCTTAAACTCTGTATACATACACACGCATATACACACACGCCTGTGTGTGTGTGTGTGTGTGTGTGTGTGTGTGACGCAGCTGTGAACAGATTTCTATGCAATAGGGGTAGAGACGTACAGGAGACTTGTACGTTTTGAGGGTCAGCCTCAAGACCCTGCTGCTTTTTGCAGCGCATCGTTACTCACTTGAAAGACAGCTTGCTGAACTCAGATGAATTCCCTCGATGAATAAACGTAATACATTACATTTATTCACGAAACTGTGAAACCCGGGCACAAAATACGCTAAAATTATTATCAAAGCTCGCTAATGTCAAACGCTGTTTTGGGCCAATAGCCATTAAAAACATTTACTACAGATTTTCGACTCTAAATTTTCATGCTTGGGTTCCATGACGTAAACGTGCTATTATACGAGTCTCAAATGATATTTCTGTTAGAGAAACATGTCTGACACACAGGTCTACGGACTCGTTTCGATTTAGGGCAGCCACAGAACACCAGAAGAAAAATAAACGTGTTTTGGAAAGATTTTTATTTTCCTTAATTCCAAAACAATAACAGAAAAAAAGCATGAATCATTTAGCATTTTCAGTGACAATTATCTTCAAACTGAACTGCAAAGAGTGTATAAATTTACGAGGAGCTTTGGGGGTACCCTCTGGTGAACTAGAAACCGTAGAATTAAAGTTGGTATCAGATGTAAATAAGGTCATCCTGACAGTCACAAGTTATCCTAACACACACATAGAGGTCCGTGGTCCCCTCTCCTGCCTCATAGACCAGCCTCATTGGGGTCGGGGGGGACGACGCTTCGTGTTGGAATTTCTATCAAAAAAATTCATGTCGAGACGGTGTTGGTGCTGACGCGAGCGAGCCCGTGTGGCTCCCCCACCACAACGGAATAACTCAATAATTTACCGCAGATGATACACAGGCGAGCGGATTAGCTTGGGATGTGAAGGTATAGGAATTGCAGTGCGTCGAAGAGATATAGAATTCAGTGCCTGAAACATTCATTTGTCCCAGAATGATCTCTCTCTCTCTGTGTCTCTGTCTTTGTGTCTCTCTGTCTCTGTCTGTCTATATCTGTCTCTGTCTGTCTTTCTGTCTCTGTCTGTATAAGGAAAATCTATATAACCTGATATCCTTAAGAACTATAGTACCTATTAGAAATCTAGATATAGAATCATCCCAGCGTTTTAAAGCGAATCAAATTTTGGCTTATTTGAAGACCTTAATCTAGAGCCAAGTACCTCACAATGTATTTGCATGACAGAAGGTGGCTGCAAGATGTGATTTTAAACGTAACTTTAAGTTCTGAGTTGAGAGTGAAAAAATGAATTAGAGATAAGGAAAACTAGGGGAAGGCTCGAAGGACACAGGCAGCCGAAGACCACTCCGAACTTGAAGGATCTCCAACATATGTCTTCCTCCTTCATGCATAAGTTACGTTACCCTCCAGAGTGACAGTCTTGGGCGCTCCTGTCTGTTGTCTGTCCCTAGACACTAATCTGGAGGACGAGCAGGCAGACCCCCTCTTTTCCATACGGCGTCAACAGTTCTCAAAGAAAAATACGTGGAAATGAGAGACCTTTGTGTGAATAACATCGAAAACATATGATTCATTTACGTACATGCAAGTTCCATAATCAACATCACTGAAGAGAATGAAAGGAACCTCAGGAGAAAATAAGATTCCTTCTTCCACCTTAAGAGGTAGATTCATGACAGCCATGGCCCCATACTCCCCTTAGGGAGCAGGAACCTCTCGCGAGTACAACATATTCACAAAGGGGGACGTGACATGGATGCATCTCTGGCGCAGTGAATTGACCGCTGTGTATTTAATGCGTTCTGGGTCAATCTGCACCACAGTGTTTCTGAAAGGGGGGAAAGTAGATGTTGCTTCTGACTTCTGATGATTCACAGACTGAGCGCAGTTTGATGTGAGTCCTCAGGAAGAACGTGGAGAATCGTGTTTTTGATATTCACGATCTGTCGTGTAAGCTGGAAGGCGCATTTGATGAATATTGTGTGTATCTGTGTGTGATTACCATTTGTGTGTTACTGAGGGAGAGAATTCTTATACCTTGTATACATATACATGTTTTGCTCTCTCTCTCTCTCTCTCTCTCTCTCTCTCTCTCTCTCTAGACACTAGCCTAAGCCAGGTACATATGTGGCCCCCATCTCGCCACTCGTAAATAAGACCCTGCAGTTATAACTGACCCTTACGACCACCCCTCCACCCTCATTTTGGTTACTCATACCAAGCCCTCATGGCGAACCAGCTCCTGGTATCATCTCACTCCATCACAGCCGTATGAAATATATGCCTGGAGGACGGCAAAGGACGAGAAATCAATCTGGCTATAAAAAATTAAAGTTATAATAAAATATGAAATCATAGCATGAAATAGCCACTAATTATATAAATTTTTTGCATAAATGCAAAAAGTCGGCAGGTCAAAAAAATACCTTTTCTCTTTATAGAAAAAAATACCAGTCAGCGAAAATAATCACGAAACGTTATTCTATTTCCCTCAAAAAAAAAAAAAAAAGCACCATAAATATTTCTGTTGACCTGTGGGAAAGCAGAAGCGTCATGGAGTTCCGCCTTGACTCAGGTGTGCCAGTAACCAACCCCTCCCCCGAGTTCCGCTTCTTCTGCCACGTGGGAGAGAGAGAGAGAGAGAGAGAGAGAGAGAGAGAGAGAGAGAGAGAGAGAGAGAGAGAGAGAGAGAGAGAGAGAGAGAGAGAGAGAGAGAGACACACACACAAATCAGCCCTAGCATCAGACCACCTCATGCCAGAGTCTCTCATGAGAAGTGAATTAGCGGTGGGAACTCAACTTGCAAATGCCTTGATTAAGATTTATCTCCTTGACGTGACCAGACTCGAAATCTGTATTGGCTTGGATGGAGGGTGGAATGTGGAGCGTAGAAGGAAGTGGAGACTCAAGGATTGAGGGTAGATGGATGAGGAGTGGAGGGGTAGAGGATGGATGCAGAGTCGATCGTGGAAGGTGGAAGATGAAGAGTGGAAGATTGAGAGTGGAGGAGGGTGGAAGATAGAGACAGGTGGGTGGAAGGTGGATTTAGAGAACAGATAGTGTAAGGTGGAGACTGGAAGATAGGAAGTGGAAGGTAGAGGGGAGAGAGTGGAGTGTGGAGATGAGTTGAGGTGGAGAATGGAAGATTGAGGGTGGATTGTAGAGAGAGAGAAAGAGTGGACTGTCCATACGAGTACATAGGAAGGACGTATGACAGCATCACAAGAAATTGCCATCCAGGAGAACTACACCTCATCATAAAAAACTCAATTAGTCATGCTAAAAGTACTCAAGCCATATACAGCAAATCAATCCCTCTTGTGTAACCAAATGCTCTGAGCTTAATGTTCTCCTTCGCTTTATAACGTTACCTGAGGTGACTGAAGTATACGTTGAGACACTCGTGTGCGTGTGTGTGTGTGTGTTTATATTTCTCCAAGACAAAGCGGACTCCAGCAGGCGGTGGTGGGATTGTACACCAAAGTCCTCATCAGTTGAATAACCTGTGGTGGTGATGTCGAGAAAGAGCAATAAATACGCCCGTGAGAAGAGGGAGGAGCTTTGTTTTCCGGGTCAGACGCCAGATATTTGTTCCTGATATGAATGTGTCTCATCAAGGCTAATGTGTGCCCGCGCGTGTGCGCGGGACGGACGGGAGATTACCTTTGGAGGATCCAGATAATGTCGGGGCTCCTCCGCATATTCAGGGACGCTTCGGGTGCACCCGAAGGGGGTGTGGGTAATAACTGCTGCAGGGCGAGCGAGCTCGGATCTCCCAGACAAAACTGCTGGGATGTCTTCCGAGTTAAGCAAGAGCAAAGACGAAGGGAGATCGAAACGACGCTCTAGTGTGGGAGAGGCAAGAATCACAACGGGAGTCGAAGATGTGTTCCTCTTGACCACGTCGAGGATGAGGAAGTAGGACGAGGTAGGAGGAGGAGGTAGGAGGAGGAGGAGGAGGAGCCTGGGGTCAGGTGTCGTGTCGAGGGCCTGATTTTCCGATTCACGACTGAGCACTTATTCCTCCCTTGCGATAGCTCTACGTCTCTGTCCGAGAGCTTCTTCGTGAGAGCCACTTCGATTACATCCAAGAACGCATGTGTGGCAAGACGTTCTACGGGGCCCGTTATTACAATTAATTGGTGTGTTTGGATACTTACGATCGAAAGAAACCCCAGTTTTCAAACACTGAATCAACGCCATTATAACATTAATAGCTCGCAGCTTCTGTACAGTTCACTGTATTCCTAATGATGTGATTTCTAGGGAGCCATTAAGACGTCGGTTCTCCTCGATCTGTAAAAATGTTATATATGATATTGAAAGAACGTGTGAAATATCTCATGTCGTCAGAGTTATAACAACTTCTAGGGAAACTAACTGCTTGGAAAGGATATTCAATCAATGGTTGTTGATGATGAGAGTTATTCCCCACGGAACTACAAATATGCCAGGTTCTTTGTAGGCAGAAATCAACACGTAACTCGTTTGATTTCCTGTTATGAGCAAAAAAAAAAATTCCATTCGTATCTGACAGTCCTGATTGTAATGCGGGCCATATTGTAGGCTGGGTAACCATATCTTCATTTAGTGTGTGAGTGAGTGTGTTGTTATCTATATGTGCACAGTGTGTGTGTGTGTGTGTGTGAATGTCACTTTAAGATAAAGCACACATATTCCCTTCGCCAACACTTCCGACAGAACGAAGACAAGTGCACAACACTTACTTTACGAATGAATGGGATGCAGCAGGAACACTTAACACTCAACACACGACATGCCTTAAGTATGCCAACTTTTAGAATCAACGACTTTAAGTTGAGCCTCGAGTCCTGTGTGATAATCGATTATGTGCTTTATGGGAGAGAAAAGCAGTTTTGTGGAACATCGGGGTCCTAATATATACCATGCACAGACCCTTGCCTGGCGAGAAGATTGTTCTTTTTCAGTGTACACTGCTTTCAAAGGTTCCCCCCTTTCCCGTTCCACATGGAGTATTCTCCCATCACTCACATTCCCCCCACTTGGTACTCTCACAGAGCGGGCAGTACGTGAGGTCCCTCTAGCACCTGATGTAGTACAACAGTTAGCTCGGGAAACCGTGTTACGTGGCTAGGGTGTTATAAAACGGGATGGCATCCAATATTTCTACTGACCATTGTGGTTGAGCTACTAGACCCGTGTGGTCGTGTTTGGAATTTCACGAGGGTGCTTGCCAGGCGCTGGTGTGCTTAATGAATCTCAGTTATGTCTGATTTACGTCGTTATACACTGCGTGAAATTCATCGGTACGATTCATGATTCACGCTCCTCTGGTTCTAGACTCATGGCTTAAATGAATATCCACCTTGATACCCAGCAGGGGTAAGAGTATGCTATGTTGCCTGTTTGTATTGTCAGTGGCACTCCAGAGGGCGTCGGAATCTTACCATCTGATCATGATCTGATCGAATAAGATGTACATGTGTCACTGGGAGATATATATCATCTATCTATCGATATATCTAATTTCTTTATATCAACGAGTCCTGGCCATGCAAGCCGTGCCTCGCTGGAGGCTTGTGGGAACACTGATAATAAAAAAATGATACAAATATGGTCCGGCCGTGAAAAATAGATACGTTACCGAAAAAAATGTTTTGTGAAAGAGGACGCAGGATTTCTGAAGCTCATTTAGGGCTAATGGGACGTGGCAGAGGGGAGAGCAGAGCAAAATACTGTGGAGTATAACCAGACGAGTATGGCAACGGCCGGGGGAGGAAGATTATCCCAATATTGTAGGATGTACACAGAGTTATTTGGATACCTAGGAAACGGGGGGACGTTTATGTGAGGGATGCGTTCGAATGGGAAAGCAACTCGGGTGATAGAGAGAAAGAGAAAGAAGAGAAAAAGGGAAAATACTGGATTGATGCAAAGCTCGGTATTGCAGATTGAAAGAGGTAAACATGAACTATACTTCTCTATTAACGAATTTACAGACACGGTTGGGTAGATACTGTCAGGGGCGCCATTCAGACTAGCACTCCAACTAACCTCTTTCCCCACACACTCTCCTCAACAAAAGACACCAGCTTCTACAGTTTTTCACTCGAGTCTGCTACCGCAGCCGTGTCATCTGCAAACAGCAATAGGACTCATCTCCGAAGAGCACCAACTTCAGTAGACTTCTCATCCACAGCGATCCTCGCATTCACCTCCCTCATCAGATCAAACAGCCATGGTGCCATCACAACCCCCACCGCTGCTGCAGAACCACCTTCACGTGCAACAACTCACCCTCCTCTCTTCCTACTAGCACACATGCCTTAATCTCTTGTCCTCACTGCTCCCAATAGCTCTCCTCTCACACCACGTAGTCATAACACCTTCCACAAAGCATGTCTACATTATCAGCACTCAAAATCTCTTCTCATGGCTTATTTCATTCATCTACTTTTCTCATGACGTTAAGATACTTCTCCACAGCTTTCCTGATAATGTATCGTTCTTAGTTTCTTGCTGTGGCTCTGGGTAATCTATATTAGCATATTTGGTTATGAAACTTCAGGGTTTTGATTGAATCACCGCTAAATCCTCTTTCTTCCATGGTGGGAGGATTATTTGGCCTTCCATTGTAACTCAGCTTTTGTTAATTCTGCTATCATTTTTGCTTCCGTGCGAGACTGAACTCTGGTTTTAATACGAAATGGAACATATATCACAAACAAGTATGTAGGTAGCTACACACACACACACACACACACACACACACACACACACACACTCACACACACTCACGTACAATAAAATGCAAAGGGAAATAGAAAACACAGCCTTTGTTTGAAATGGTGCTGGAAAACCACTGTATCATCCTTCACGTTGCTTTATTTTTCATTAGAATTTTTCAGTGTTCCCGCTGAGAGAACAGGTACAACGAATAAGAATTGCAGCCTCTTTAGTTACTGAAGCAGCGCCCTGCAAAGCATATCATTAGACGAAATGAAATCCTTTCTCCTCGCGTGGTACCCTGGTACTTCCGCAATACCACGAGATGAAATACAATTCTCTTTAGCGTTTCTGCGAAGGGAAAAATCTCAGGATCATGATGACAGCCATGGGGAGTGGAGGATGGAAGGAGACACGGCAGAAAAATAAACTTCGTAGGAAGAGGAAGAGAAAGTACTTATTACTTAGGACAAATTTTGCCAAGAGGCAAGAGCTCTTGCGTGTGGCAAACACCACAGGAAAATAGGGAGTTACGAAGGACGAGCCATGTGGGTTTACGTCTCGTACAAGTGTTGTCTGTGAGATGATTATGTGTTTGTGGATTGCACGCCAGCAGCCCACGTATGGCTGAAGCAAAGGTAAAAAGACGACTACTTTGGCAAAGGAGTTGGATATAATGGAATACGAGGGAATTAAAACAGCAACAGAGCATTGGGATCTTTCGAGGCTATGTGTGTTCGTAGAAGATATCAGAAACTCATTGTTTAGTGTGGTATGAGTAGAAGGGCATACACATTTTTCAAAGATATATATACCCGTATTCTACTCATATGAATAAGGAGGCGCAGATTATGTCAACCGTGGACCAGAAGCGAAATATTTATCAAATCTTTTCTTAAACGTGTCTGTGGTTCTGTTCTCATTTACCCTAAACAATTTGTAATTCCATATGCTAGCAATCCTGTTGATAGAAATATAGCTTGTTAGATTGAAAAAAATTGGAGATCCTGAAAATTTTGAATATCTGTATTAAATCACCTCTTCCCTTTCTCTTTAGTAAACTAGATCAATTAAATTCTTTAGTACCTTATCAATTCAAGAGTTTTGTTGGCATTCTTCACTGCTTCACTGCGTGCTTGCTTATCTTTAGGTCACCTATATTATCATCTCCGTATTTTTCTTCATTTACCCTTTTTTTCTAGCTCAATCGAATTAATGTCTTGGCTTGACTTTACGTATTTAGCACCGCTATGTAATACGTTGTACCTTTCGCTATCAAATTCCATCTGCCGGGACTGATCCCCGTGGCACGCCACTTGTCACGTCCAACCATTTAGGGGCAAGACCATTAATCGCTACATTTTGTTTACGTTTTCTTCCTCGCTGCTGAGGTTGACGCTTTTCGCGCCAAGAAGACCATTAGTCACTCACCTGCCAGTCATAACCTTCCCCCACCATCAATAATAAGGAACCCTCCGATTTCACCTACTTAATCACCAGAAATTCAGCTTCAGGGAACAGTTAGCGATGGTGGAAATAGTGAAAAAATTGCTACTGTCTTCTGCTATCATTCTGTTTAATCCTATATCTAACTGAGTGTCTCTCAGTGTGTCTCTCTGTCTCTGTATGACTCTCTCTCTCTCTTTCATAGGCTGTGCCTGAATGCAGTTGATGATTCATTCACTCACGCCCGTCAGTGATCTCATTCCTGTAATCTGCCCAAGAGAAAATTCCTTGTGTTCTTTATCATTTGAAGCAACACCTTTCAATTGCAGACCCCTCACACATCCACAGAAAATGAGACGGAAGAAATCTGCAGCTCTCTGAAATTTTCTGAGATCAAAGATCAGGTCAGCAGTGAGAACCTTCCATGGGCAATTAGAGTACCTCTATTTTCTCCCACCTACGTTCCTCTGGTAGTGAATTCTTACTCCTGACAACGAGACAAGACTCCGACTGGTAACTGTAGCCTGAACATTCCAACCGTATCGTGAGACGTGTGTGTGTGTGTGTGTGTGAGAGAGAAAGAGAGAGAAAGAGAAGGGGGAAAGATAACTTAATACTTGATGAGAGAGAGAGCGTGAGAGAATACTTGTTAGCTAGAGCAAAGGAGGATGATTCATGTTACATTATTCTGTGTGTTTTAGTTCATGAAGTAGGAAGTGTTTAAAGGATTCTAACCTTATAAACAGCTGTCGTAAACAAAGTGACAGACAATGCAGCCATTTCTGTACACAATCCTTAGAGATATCCTTCAGGCAATCTTCGTATCACTATTTGTAATAGTCTTGTAAACATTAATTCTTTATTTTACAGCCACCGAAGTACAGGTGGTGATATCAATTGCTGTATCAATTCTGGCTGCTATATCCCATCTAGTCATGCTGAGGTTTTGATATAATCAGAAAAATACCGGTCGGGATCCGTTCCCAATCTCATATTTCGTTTTGATATGAGATAACAAACGAGAACAAAATAAAGTTGTATATTCCTGAGGTTTAGCTTTTATCCTTTTATTG